>VDFB02000017.1:78885467-79131050 GCA_007258455.2 Sequoia sempervirens
TGGCCTTGGTGCATTAGAATTCGCTCAAGAAATGGAGGCAAACACTTCCTCTAGAAAGCCTAGACTTACACCTAGTAGGTGCAGTCGAAGGCTACAGTTCCAAGGAAATGTTGTAGGAAATATAAATGACAAAGGAAAAATCCTAGTGTGGTCTCCCACATGAACAAAAAATAAAATAAGATATGGGCACGACTCTTATGGATGTTAACATTTTACAATTGAGCTTACCATCAACCCTTTTGAGACTGAGACCAACTCTAAGTATTTTTGGTATCCAACTTTGTTGAACTATGGTGTACCCTCTGAAGAAGAAGTGTTATCTGTTATGCTACTAGTGGCAAAAACCCCGGGAGGGTATACTAGGAGCATATTTTGAAAAGAAAAGGAGGAAGCTGAGGTTTCTTCTCCTCCTCTAGATACAACAAGGAGTGATCATGTATACAATGGATGTGGCATTTGAAAAGGTGGAGTGAAGGGTAAATAATTTTTTTTGTGAATGGGATCTTAGATGTTTTTGGTGTTTATGAAATTTTCTATGGTGGTCTTTTGTTGTACATGTGTGGCACATTTTGATGATTCAACATCAGTTGTACGCCTTTGTAGCATTTTGGTTACTTGGTTCTTTGTGGCTCGGGTGGCAACAAAGGGAATTTTGGTAGTTCTTTTCAATCCCTTCCCTACGACAATTATATTTTAGCTTTCTCTTGTTACACCATGTTTTGCAATTTCATCATGTGGGGTTTTTAAACACAAGTTAAATGCAGCTAAATTTTTTATGAAATCAAAATTTGCAATGTAATTACATTTCAAGCCAGAAGCTTGTTGTTCCCTAGAGCTATAAAGAGAATTCAAGACTTGAATGCAAAGGAGAGAAGAGAGAAATAAAAGAAAAGAAAGATAATTGTAAGTTTCTGGTTAGGTCTAGGCCAAAGGAATATATGAATTTTGTGTTAGGAATAGAATAGTAGGCCTATTTTGACTTATTTCGGATGAATATATACATATTATCTTAAATTTTTGTGTATACTTGAGTCATAAATATAAATGAAAGTATAATTTTGATTCATTTTCTTTCGTTGTGTGGATTTGAGTAAATTTTGAATGAAATTGTCAATAACATTTTCATTCTTCTTTTGAATTTCAATTCAAATGTATATCTTTGTTTTGTGTTTTGATTCAAGTAATCAATTAAATACTTAAATAGAGTTATATATTTACAATCATTTGCTTTGGATTTGATAAGTAGTTGTGTATCAAAAAATTTGAGCCTCATAATGCAAAGTTGTTATGTGGATAGTCCATTCCATTAGGATTTGAAGTCATTTCTATATTACTAGTATTGTGTATATGACTCCATAGCCCAATTGAATAAGGCACTAATTTGTTTCCTTGAAATATTTACCTAATGGGTTGATCAAATTATTGTAGAGTGGCTAACCTAGAGTTAGAATTTGAGTTTACTTTAAAATTTCCAAAAATCTTTACAAAAATTTTATATTCATTTGTCATATGGGAAGGCATTTGTTGAAATGGTAGCAAGTTACATAGAAACAAGCCAATTTCATAGTAAGCTTTGCATATTTACCTTTTAGTTAAAATGATCTATGAAAGTGATGTTTTCCATAAAGTATAATTTAAGTGAACACTAATAGGATTACCCTCCTTGGTCCCATGGAGCCTAAAGTGTAGAAGATCTCAGTCTATGACTAGATCTTGTCAGTTGGCTAGTCATTTTCAAGAGTTTTGAATATAGGAAATGGCTATTCCTTAGAATTTCCTTTAGGTGCATTGGAAAAAACACTAACAAGCCCTTTGTCTTCTAAAGGAAATTTCTCCTTAGAAGCCTTCTAGCCTAAGACCATGGAATCCATAACACTTTGCAAAGATTTATTTTTCAATTCTTATCAAAATTTTAAGGCAAAGAAAATTGACGAATTGTCCCTTCATGACCAATCGAAATCTGCTTCCACTATGCCAATCCTCAATGAGACAATGCTTCAACTTGAACCTAAACCAAAAAATCAAGATCAACCAATGACAAACACATCACCTTCTTCCTCCAAATGGAAATGAGATAATGAAACCAACCCCATCATGCCCCCTCGCATAAAACAAGTTTAGAAAGAAAAAGAGAAAGTGATTGACCCACATCCTATGGTTCCTTCTGTTCCTCCCCTTGGGGAAAAAAATTATCCTATGGTTGATCAACCCACTCTTACACCAACACAACTTCAAAATAGAATCAAAATAAATTGCGGTGCTAGGGAGTGTAGGCATCAATATTGTCTCCTTGCTCATGAGTTGTAAAATGAAAACAACGAAGAAAATCAGCCTCCACCTTTGACAAAAGGAATAAATAATGACCCTCCTCCCCAATCACAACAAAAAAATCTAATATAAAAGCCAAAACTCCTAATAAACCATTCATTGGAAATTACCATTCGCCCTTCCATTATAATCAATCTAGATGTGGTGATGGGGAGATCTCTAAAATAGATGAAGAGGTTCATAATGATCTGAATATGTTATTTTTCCTCTTCAATGAGCTTAAATTATAAATATCCTACAACAAGTGTAGAACCTAGTACTTCCCCTAGTTTGGTCCTTGTGATTGTCCCTTTGGATAGTTAATCATCCTCACAATACACTCAAGATGATTGGGGGGTGAATGACTTGTTAGATAGTTGACTTGCATTCACCTTGCTAGCCTTTTGCATTTTTTTTATTTTCCTTTTCTTTTGAGATTTCATGTGTGTGTCATGTTCCCCCCTAATGCGAAGCTTTATGATGTCCTCTCTTGTGAAATTCTTCTATTTGTACCTCTATTATTCTCTATGTCATACATTGTTTATTTCTTTTCACTTTTTTTTTCGTGTTTTTCCTTTTGGGGATGATGCAAAGCATAGAGATTCCTTATGTTTCTTCCATGTTCACCCAAAAGATCCTTTTACCTTTCTTTTTTCACTTTTTTTTTGTGTTTTTCCTTGATGATGCAAAGCATAAATATTCCTTATGTCTCTTCCATGTTGACCCAAAAGGTCATTTTACCTTTCTTTTCTACTTTTGATTTGTGCTTTTCCTTTTGGGGATGACACAAACCTTAGAGATGACCTATGTCTCTTCCATGTTGACCCAAGTGGTCCTTTTACTTTCTTTTTCACCTTTATTTTGTGTTTTTCCTTTTGGGAATGATGCAAGGCATTGAGACTGAAATGTCTCCTTCATTTTGACCCAAAATTTTTTCCTTTTCTTTGGACTTTTTGTTTTATTTTTGCTTGTGTTTTTCCTTTTGGGGACAATGCATGACATTGAGACCACAATGTCTCTTCCATGTTGACCCAAAACACACTTAATTTTTCTTTTTTTTACTCTCTTTATGTCATTCTTCCAATTCTATGTATTTAGGGAATGATGACAATTCCAAGCTCTTTAATAAAAACATTACAGCAATGAACATACTGACCCAAACCCCATAGATCCCATATGTGTTTGGTGTGTTCCTTTTTGGGGAAAACCCCTCTTGTTTGTTCCTTTTGCTTCACATGAAGTAGCCTTACTCAACAACGTATGACTTGGCATAGGGGATTTCCAAGTTGGATCTAATGTCTTGTTTCCTTTTTTTTCATTTTACCTTTGCTACTTTAAAGTAATTTCTCATAGAACAACATGTAGCAATTCCCTTAAATTTGGGGCATACATTGGCATAATTCATTTTTAATTTTCTTGATTCTTCTAGTGTAGCCTTTTTACTTGATATGATGTGTTTGTCACTTGTTTTATGAGATTGGGTTTGATGTCCTTCATAAGTGTGATCTATCTTAGAATATTACATTCCTCTTGGTGCCCTGATGTGACACACTGCATCCACTAAGTTTTGAATATCCTATTCTTTGATTGGTCCTCTCTTGGAGACATTAGGCATGATGTTCCCTCAGTTATAGACCCCACATGAACTAAACAAGACTCATTTCAACATCTTTTGCATATTTCATTTTTCATTTTACATGGCCACCTTGCATAACACAACTTGTATGCCTATGGTGCCATTGCATTTGTTCATAAGTTCTAAGCATATGAATATTTTCCTATATCATGAAGCATGAAAAAACATTGTCTTTGTGGAGCCTTATTAAAGTTATCAAGAGGTATAACTTTGATATGGTTGAGCGGGAAGCCCATTTTGAGACATCACTTTTCTCATAGCCACCTTTCGGGATTTCTCACCCTGCAGACAGCCAGAAGTTATGTGGCCCTAGAGTGAGTATGTTGTGGATTTCTCACCCTATGGACAACCAAAAGTTTCATGGCCCTAGAGTGAGTATACTTGGGCTTTCTCACCCAATGGACAACTAGAAGTTTTGTTTCCCTATCTAGTGACTACACATTTCTCGCTTCAAACAAATAGCCTAGATTTGATCCACAATGAGCAAGAAAAATGATCAAAGCTTTCCTTCATCCTTTCTCATCATCATGTTTGTTCCTTTGTGTTCATGATTGATTTTTCATGGGATCATGATCCTCGGGGCTTGATCATCCCTCTTGAGTATTGTTATCTCATCCTACCAAACATTGGTGTGTTTGGATCCCTCTTGATGTTCATGATCGGATAATTTAGTGTGATTTTGAAGAAGGTTCATCCTCTCACTAAAGTGGGGGATAATTGTGGACATGGAAAAAGTAACCCTTTTACTTTTTCTCATGTTTAGGCCCTTCTAGTGGACTTTGGATTGATTTTTCCTAGATTGTTTTTTCTTGGAAATGTGTAAATCATTAAGACTTATAGGATGTCTTGTAAAGGTGTTGTGAGGTGTTGTAACCCACTTTCACACATTTCTAGGACCCTTTCATCATAATTCACTTAAACAACCCCCTTTTATCACTTACCATGTCTTATTTTCAAATATTGTAAGAGTTGTAACAAAGTGCCACACTTTTCTAAATGTTTCATCACTAATTCATCCCTTCCTCATGTTTAAATGTCCCCTTAGTGCACTTTCCATCCTTTCTTAAGTCTATTTTTGAGGATATTATCATTAGACAATATTTAATGCTCTTTAATTCCCAAAACCCACTTAAATTGCTTAAGTGGGACTAAGTCACCAATAGGGGTGACTTAGTCCTTTTCGGCACAAAAATCAAAATTATTTCAATTTTTTTGTGGGATTTTATTCTCTAACCCTTGAGGTCAACCTCTGATGTATTTTTTTTTTTTAAACATTGTAAAATCAAGTAAAATAATAATTTTTCTCCTCATTTTTCATCTTCTAATCTCCTAATCTCTTGTAATATCATAACTTAATAAGCATTCAATCCTTCAAGCATTCAGGCACTCTAAGCATAATCAAGTCATCCATTCAAGCACCTCATTGCATATCTTCAGATTTCTACATCAAGGGTTTGGTAAGTTTATGAGATTGCATGTTATCTATTTATCATTATCATTCTATTTCATTTCATCAACAAGGTTTTGATTACCAAAGTGGGGTTTGACCAAGGCAAACCCCTATACTCTAATCCTTAACCTTTTTTTCTCTTTTTTCCATGTGTGTTTGCAGAATTTATATGTAGATTTATCAAATATTTTTGTGTCAAAAAGTGGTCTAGAATCCATAAAAGTAAACATAACCCTAGTTGAGGCTTGGAGACTCTTTTTAGCCTATTTTCTATAGAATCAAGATCAAACACCTATTAGAAAAGCAAGTGCAGACCAAAATCTATAGGATCCTATCTTGAAATTCCCAAAATCTACAAGTGGACTAAGTCACCATCTTTGGTGAATTAGTCCCACTGCCTATCCTAGAAAGTGGTTTCTACATTTTTGGATACCCATTTGCTAGATTCTTGTTTTGTAAAATTTTCCCCAAAACTATACTAAGTCGCCTAGCTTGTTGTAAGTTTCCTAGTCAACTCTGTAGGATTCTAGAACCTCTCCACATTAGATTTCAGATTCTAGGTGCACCTATCCAGATCTATTCAATTATTTCATCATTTACTTACATTTTTAGGTGTTTTAACATATCACAGTGTGTTTTCCATCAAATTTTATTTCTTAGGATTAACATCAATTAAATCATTTATTTTTCATATTATTACATTAGTGAATCATAATTAGATGCATTACATCCCATTTACATTAATCTTGAGTGTAGACAATTGCATTTTGGCCCCCAATTTCCTCTCCTTTTAGGTTGAAAACCTAGAAGTGTTAGAGACAAACCTTGGGTAATCCAAAATCTTTGTGTATAGGGGTTCACTCCCACTCTCACTTGTAACATTGCTCCATATTCATTTTATTTAAAAAATACCCTTTAGGGGGTCACTCCTGCTCTGAAAGATAAACACTTTTAGGTACTGCAAGATTTACCTTTGAGAAATATTACCTATGTGTATATTTCTATTTCTCATCTTCCCATTAAATATACTCTCAATCATATGTCATATTCTTCTTCTCAAATATATGCCTTATGCTTGTCCATATGAATTATTCTTAAACTATTTCATCTACTTGAATAAAAAATATTTCTTTGAATGAAATCATACTCTTCTTACTTAGAAAAAAACCCAAAACATTATTTAGGAGCCTTCTCCCTTATTCCACTTGGCCTTTTCTATAATTATTTTATTTACTACTTTGTTATTCCTCACATGTCATTAATCAAAACTTAGCTAAATTTACTGGACACAATTCATAAGTCATAATATTTAATGTGGCTAAAATAAGATTCAGAAGCCCACTTAGATTCAAACAACATTATTGAATAGTCAATAAAATAGTCAAAGGGTAAATATATGATTCAAACTAGAACATTCAATCCCCTAATAAATTTTAAATCATACTTGCCTACATGATTAAGGTGATTAACTATAAATACAAACAATTTAGTGTCAAATATGGTGCCATTGACCATTTCATAGCTTTTTTCACACTTGTGAGATATCCTTTTTTTGTTACACATGTTGGTTAGTAAATTTCTAATAGGATCACGACCTAATGTAATAAGTGACTCCATTGATCCATACCCATCCTAGCTTGTTACAAGTGTGGTCAAAAGAAGAAAAAACACATTTTCTATCGCTACAAGTACAATCAACACTATATTGATACAATGTATGATGATTGTAAGTGAATTCCCCTTTTAATGAATAAAAATAAAATGATTATTATACCCTCAATCATCATAAAATCACAAAATCATAGTGATTCTCCTACATCATGCTACTAGATTTTTGGATTTCTTGTCACCATCGATGATTTTTAGGTTGACTTATTATTTACCTAAGTGATAATCTTGTGATCCTTGTAGTAATTTATACAAAAAAGACACAAGATGTTGGAATGTAGAAGACTTACTTTTTTGTTTTGTGAGTAAAAAGCATTGCTTTGATGAAGATGAGAGATACCAAGAAAAATAAAAATTGAATGCAATTCAAGTGACCACATAGTGCATTTACTTATACAAGCTTCCTACAAGAGCTATATTTTATCTCCCTTTAGAGAAATTCAAGCTTTCATCTACAATAAATATTTAAACACTCTCAAGATACACACACAAACATAAACTAAACAATTAAAATACACCAACAAATCTAAAACAATCTATACATATATTCAAAAGAATTAAATCCATAATCTACATAACCATACACAAAAAAAACTACAAAACTAATAAATCGCTAAATCCAAAATCCTTTATTTGCATATGCTATTGAACCCTAATTACAACTTTATTTTAGTTTATAGTTTTGTTTGTTTGGAATAAACAAGTGCTGACCATGAACATAGAAGAGAAATACCACCAAAAGAGGTCTGCCAAAAATAACTCAACAACAATTGCAGATTCATATATAAGAGCTTGGAGGGCATATTCAACAACCAAAGTAAAAGCGACGGATATATATATAGCAACACCAATTTTAACATTCGAAGGAATACATATCTAAAGTCTATTGTGGATAATCATATGTTTTAAATGCTATAGTAATGAAACAGGTACGGATATTTTAAATTTCTATTGTGACAACCGACCAGATTGGCCTATCAAGAAAATTTGGTGGTTTGTTAAAAGAAATCCACCTCTCAGAAAAAGCTGCTCCAGGTTTACTCATATAAAAAATTGGATCGTCAAAGAACGAAGTATTATGATAGTTACACAAGAAAATTTTATCACCCAACACTGTGGCACTAGGACAGTAAAGTCGTTCAAGGGGGGCTTCCAATTCTGTCCACACATTTTGTTCCCAATCATATTTCTGCATTCCTTCCTTTCCAAACGCAATTAGTTGTCCAAACGCATATAAAACATCGACAGCCCAAGTATTAGATCTGTAGAATGACATATCCATTATTGTTGTCCATTCTCTCGTCTTGGGATCATATCTTTGACTTCTAGTATAGAAATTACCAATGACATAAAGCATTCCTTCAATAAAAACACACCTACAGATGCCAACATTAAAATTAGAAAATATAATAATTATTTGGATAATTTCATAGAATAATATATTGTTCTATGTAAAAAATGATTAGTTAATGAATAGAAAAATAGGTTCTTTTAAAATTGAACATCTGATTTTGTTTACACAAACATATTAGAGATCAAATCTTGTAAACTAATTACAATTTATTTTATTTTCAGATTTATCTTTTGAAATTCAATGTGCATGTGAGGGATAAATTTCATGGTTGTATGATTTTCTTTAGAAATATTTATAATAAAATGTAATTTGAAATTTTGATAAGGTTAAGTGTTATGAAAATAAATTTTGGATAGACTATTCAATACTTAATAGAATTATAGGCAAATAATAATAAAAAAAAAAAAAAAATTATAATTTTTTAAAATAATTAATGAAATTTTGAGAAAATTGTGATATATATATATATATATATATATATATATATATATATATATATATATATATAAAAGAAAATATAAAACTAATTTTAATAGTATATTTTTTATAATAATTTATTTCTATAGATGATCATCGTAAAAATTATTTGATAGGTAAAGTTGTTGAGAATTAAGTTGTCTCAATCTTTACAAGTTCTTAGAACTGTTATGATTTAATTATTTCTGATATTTTAAAGTGTCATATGAAAAATGAGACATCACAATTTGAATTGGTACTTGGTGTGGCATGTGTAAGATATTTTGAATTATAAGATGTAATTGAATAGAAACCTCTTGAGAAGATGAGAGATGTCCTATTTTTTTTGGATCCTCTTATGACAAATTTTCTGATAGATCTTATGATTTTTAAGATAGTAAAGTAAAATTGAGTTACATTGGAATCCTATGATTGATTACAAAACATGTCACAAGCACATTTTGAGGAGATTGTTGAGGCTAAAATGGAGTGTTTGTTTTGGTGAATGAGATATGCTTTATGATGATTAATGAAAAGTGTAAGAAACATATTATTTTTGGTGGAGTTGATTCTCCATGATTTGGGGTGTTGGAATTTGTGACCCAATCAAGGTTCCATATTAGGAGTTATTTTTCCTCATAATTTTAAGCTTTTATTTGTTGGTTTTTTGTATTGAATCTTCTATAAACTGATTCTTAGTAGTTTATATTATTGTATTATGATATGGGTAATATGTGAGATAGAATTCTATTGAAATCAATCTAGTATTGTCTATTGATTATATTCCTATTAATCCTTGCACTACAAGTACTTTTCTCCTAATCGTGTTGCTAAATAACTCTTTGGATTTCTTTGGAGCATTGATATTTTTTACCTAATGGCTTTGTGCACATATATCATTGTTTAATGTTTTGTATTATTTATTATTCTATATATATGTTTTAACATTTTCTCTATGCTTAGATTATCTTTAATGAATTTTTTACAAAACTTCTCTCTAGGTTTATTATAGAAATTTGATTCCACTAGATTTTCTTCCTTATAAATGATATCAAAGTCCAATTACCTCTTATTCTAGTTAGTGGGTTTTCTTTTGCTCGAACAAATTGAAATTTGAGTGTATCGAAGAGAACTATCTGATATTACTCCAAGGAATAATTATGGAAATAATATTAGGGAGGATTGAGGTAAGCAATTTTATTAGCCTAAATTTTTGAGCTATGGAATATGAACATATAAGAATTTCTTATAGATAAAGATTTGTGGCATGCAATAGGTCATTTAAAAAAAATATTCTAATGCAAATGGTATAATGGACTAGATAGCTAAATGGATTGCCAAACTATGCTAAAGAGATTCTATTATAATGAATTCACATGAGAAGAACATTGCTAAGAAAATTTGGTAGATTTTAGGTAAAATATATTATGACAACTTATGGTTCATAATATTACCATAAATAAGCTTATTTCATATCTAGCTAGCATATCACCTTTTTTAGGTTGACACATTCACACTTACCTTATATGTAATTAATATTTTAATATTTTCTTCCCACCTCATATGGTTGAGACACATGTATTGACTTTTTAAGACATCTAGTTCATACCTAATTAACAAATGCTCAAACACTTGTCATATAAGAAAACATGTATTACATGTATAAAGGGCTAGTCAGCCATTCAATTCTACCTCCTCTACCTTTCCTACATATAGAAAGCTCTCATTATACATATTTTGACACTTTTTATGGTATATTATATACACACTTTTATAATCATTTATTCACTAGTGGAAGGAAAATTTTATTTTACAAATTCAAATATTGGCTTCTCCAACATTATAATTGAGCCATGATTCGACATGCACTGTTAACCAAGGTGAATATAACACTTAACCCTATCATAACATATCATGGATCTAAATGAACATCACCATTATGTTTGGGTTTGAGAAATAAAATTCCTTTCATTTGGAAAATAATTAATTTTATTTTTTTAATTTTTTTTGTACCATATACCTAGTTGTATGATATGAAATTTTTACAAATCTACACAAAACCATAGAAATTCATACTATACATATTTTTGCAAGAAAAAGTAGAAAAATGCATTTTCTTAAATAGCCCCTAAGTATCTCTACCATTTTTGTTCAAAACTATTTCCAAGTGGAAAATAAGTGCTTTTCGGAAGTCAAATTCATCTTTTAGGTTTTTTTGGGCATGAATTGAAATATTTGAAATATATAGTTTTTTATTCTTATGTATTCTCTAGGAGCTCAATTATCATATACTCACGAACAATATCAAGATATGCATTTTTTTCATATTTAGATTATTCTCTAGTTTTTTATTGTGATGACCCATTTAGATTATTCTAGACAAAACTTTCTTATATCTAGATATTTTGGAAATTTCTATAGAGATATTTAAGAAAGTTTATTCCCTTTAGATAATGGATCTCACGTAGTGGCCTCAAGCTCTTGCAATTTCTCCCTCATCTAGATCATATTCAACATCAAGTTAAGATTTTTTGGTGCATTTCTTATATTTCATTGAATCCTAAACATTTATTCACAATTTTGACATATATAGTTGCTTATGAGATGATGTTGGTCAAAATTTAACTTGTATGCTCCCACCTAAAAGAGTATTCTCTTCTTCATGGTTAATTCCATTTAAATTTTAAGCCTACTTATGAAGGATATGATGTTGTAATGACTATAATTTTTTTCCAAAGAGTAACCCATGAGTGGAAAGATTTTCTCTTCGCTATTTCATTTATTGGTACAAATAAATATATATATTTTTACTTATGATATCTCCATTTTCATAGCATATAGTCATGAAAATTATTCAATTTTCCATCAACATGTGCCCATACCTCACAAATATCCTACAAGCTACCCTTAAATTGTCCATATCGTTAAACATTGTGAGAAATAGAAACTTAGAATTTAATGTTAGTCATAGATCATGTGTATCTTCAATAGGAAAATGATGAAAGAAAAAAATAGAAGAATTTATATAAAATATTTATAAAGATAAATTAGAGACAACTACAAAATAATTTTGAGAGTACTCCAATTACTCTCACCAAACTCATTGAGGTAAGAGGAGAGTACTATATATAACAAAATATGAGCATATTCATCTACAACTCACATGTCACTTCTGGAATATGAGTCTCACGTGGCTTAAACCTAAATTAAATTAAAATTATTGGTGGGGTTTTATTCACCTAGATTCGATGTTAGCTTGTAGTGTTGTAATTTAAAGAAATTTGGTATAAAAAATTATAAATACAAGGTTATTTCACTTATTTTCCACCTAGCAACTTTAGTATTCATGCATTATAGCAAATTGAGTTCACAAGAGCATACAAGAGTTTACAAGAAAATTCAAGAGCAATGAAGAGCCAATTATATCAAGTGTTTTAGAGCATTATTGAAGTACCAAGCATCGTGTCAAAGTAATTATGTATGATGTTAATTTTTGAGCTAAAATTTGTGATGTAGGGTTTCATGATGCAAGCAAGCATTCAAGTTAAGATCTACAAAATTCAAGCAAGAGTTAAGATATACCTCCTCTGGAGCCATTTCATACATGTTTGCAACATTTTATTCCTAGGTTTGGTGAGTTGCAACACATCATTTTGTTCATTCATCATTCCTCCTTTAAATTTTATTTCACTTCAATGTTTGAATACGAAAATGGGGTTTGACCAAGGAAAACCCCTTTCTACTAATAAAACAATATTTTTTTGCCTCTTTAGTGTGTGATTTGAAGATCTAGGTTGAAGGCTCATTGAAGAGAAAGATTGGAAATAATTTGTCAAAGTTGCAAAGTTATCTAAGTTGTTACCTTGTTTAGGAGATCATTGAAAAGGTGTCTATAGAGCCAAATTCAACATTTTAGATCAAGACATTAGGTCAAGAAGATAGGGCAGAGGTCTAAGTCATTTATTGAAGTCTTGCATATGATTAGGTTTTGACATTAGGTCTTCCATGTTACTTATCTTCGCAAGCCCTACCTTGGTGGTGAACCCCTCTTTAGTCTCTAATCATACCCTTGGATGCCCTATCCCAAGATATCTTTCCCCTTTACATCACTAGATTGAGATCTCTAGAGTTTCCTTGAATGAAAAAAGTGTGAAAGAGGAGGAACCCTATCCTTCTGCTCCATATCCTAAACTGTGGGCCACCTTATTTCCATTGTAAAACCTCTACAATAGATAGTGACATTGAATCTTTCTTTTTTACTCAACCATGAAACCAATCTGCTTCCAAGAAACAAAGCACTACCATGTGTACTTATTTTTTCATATGTACAAATTTCCCAATAAACATCTATATTTGCACTCAGGGAGAATTAATTATCCCTAGGATACCACACATCATAGTTTAGAGTGCCCTTCAAGCATCTAAATGTCATATTCATGTCTGTAACATGATATTCTCTATGATCTTTTGTATATCTTTCCACAAGATACATTGCATGCATGATATCTAGTCTAGTAGTAGTTAGATACAATAGTCCTCAATCATTGATCTATACTTTCTTTAATCAGTCTTAGAAAATTCATCATCTTTTCTCAACTCACAACTCAATAGCCATAGGGGCATAAACTTGTTTATAATCCTCCATTCCAAAATTATTGAACATTTCCTTGACATATTTTGACTATGAAATGAAAATACCTATTTTTGGTTGACTATTTTGTAATTCAAGGAAGAAATTCATCTCCCCACACACTGACATCTCAAGTTCTTTTTTTTATATTTCCTCTAAAAAATTCTTTCATATATCTTCATTTCCTCTAAATATAATGACATCCACATACTCTACCACAATCAATATTTGTTCTCCTTCAACCTTTACATGAATATTGTTATCTATAGTACCCCTTTTGAATCCTTGTTGCAACTAATATTTATATAACCTTACATACCAAGATCTAGGAGCTTGTTTGAGTCCATACAATTCTTTCTTCGATATGTAGACTTTATCAACATCATTTTATAACTAAAATCCTTCTATTTTTTTAATATATATGTATTCTTCCAATTCACTATTCAATATTATAGATTACGCATCCATTTGATAAAATTTCAAAAAAATATTTGTTGCAAAAAGATAAAAAAAATTATAATTGCTTCCATCCTTGCCAAGAGAGAAAATGTCTCCTCAAAATCAAGTCCTACTTGTTAATATCCATTATACACAAGTCTATAATTGTTTATAAAAAAATTTCCATCCTCACTCAATTTTTTCTTGAAAAACCCACATAATTCCTACCACATTTTTACTTGCTGGTCTTGGGACCAATTCCTAAGTCTAATTATTTTCAATCTATTTCAATTCTTCTTTCATAGCCTTGACCCAATTCTCATCTTTGCATTCCTCATCCGGTGTTTTAGGTTCCACCTCTAAATGTAAATATAAATTTACTTGTTCATCTATCATAGCTAATTTTCTCCTTGTAAACACACCTTTTATCTTATCTCCAAAGATTTCATCTTCAAGAATCATTCTTCTACACATACTTAGAAGTCTTATCCAGATCCTTTTTGGAGGTTCCTGCTCTTCAACTACCATCTCTTTTTCCTTCTCTTCATCATCTTCTTCTTCACTACAAGTTGAATCATCATATTAATATCCTTCTATTAGTACCAAACTTTGTAGTGGATCTTCATCCACCGTAACACATGCACTTTCAACAAAGTTGTTCAACATTTCATTATAGCACTAGTAATATTTTCTTCTTTTAGAGTGTCTAAGGAAGAATCCTTCATCAATTCTTACATAAAAAATTCTTAAGTTTTCCTCTTCTCATCTAATATAGCATTTACTTCCAAAAACTTAGAAATAATTTATAATAGGAGGTTTACCATACCATAACTCATCAAGATTCTTTGAATTGTTCACTCTAGCTTGTCTTCTATTAAGAATGTAGACTATCATATTAATTTCTTCTTTCCAATAGCAATTTGGTAGATTAGCTTCCTTCATCATTATCCTAACTGAAAAAATACCTCTTAATTCCTTGAGATTCACAAAAACTATTAAACTCATTTGAAGTAAACACACCACCTCTATCAGATCTCAAGCACTAGATTTTCAAATATATTGCATTCTCAACCATAGACTTAAATTATTTGAACTTATCTATAGCTTTTATTTTTTCTTTGAGAAATGTCACCCAAGTCATTCTAGAATAATCATAAATCAATAACATGAAATACCTATCACCATATGAGCTTATTATTCTAGTAGGTCAATAAAGGTTTGTATACACCAACTCCAAAGGACCTACAATAGAATATTATTTCGTCCTAAACTTGTTCTTTATTTTCTTTTTATTGTGACGTTCCTTGTAGATTGCATTGATAGGCTTTGTAATCTTTTGAATATCTCTCACAACATCGATAGAATTGATCTTCACTAGCCTATAAAAATTTATGTGACCCATCCTTATATTTTTATTAATTTAAGATATAAAAAATTTAGCACCACTACCTTTAAGCTTATAACTATTACCCTTTGTCCTTTTTTTCTTTTAGAAACAAGAGTAATCGAGGTTCATTTTCTAATTTCGCAACCACCACCCTAAAATAGAAGATTATATCTTCTTCTACAAATTTGTCTTTCACTTAGAAGATTATGTTGAAGACCCTTGACATAAATAACATCATCTATTTTATTATTTCCATCAAAACTAATTGAACCCTATCCACAAATCTTGGTAGATATATCCTTACCAGACTTAACAATACCACCATGGTAGTTTTCAAGCTTTAGAAACTTACTCTTATCACCCATCATATGATTTAAGAATCCACTATCAATGACCTAGTAATTCCTCTCTTCTCTTGCATGAAAAGATATCAACATAGTTCCTCTAATATTATGACCTATTACCAGATCATTTCCTTCACACATATTTTAGGATTAGCATAATTAGTTCCTAATTTAGATCCATGAATAAGAATTCATCAATTTATTCATTAGGATAGTTATATTCTTCATCTTTAAACACACCATTGTCTCTTTTAACATAATAATTGTGACAATCAAAAAAGTAAACATTTTCCCTTGCTTAACTCAATAATATTGAATGATAAATTGGATTTAATACCACCTTGGTCTAGTGTTGTGAGGTGTTTTACACATCCATGCTAGGTATTGTGCCCTTTTTAAGCTAATTTAACCTAACTCTGCCCTAATTTAATGTTGTAAAATGTATTCATTTACATCTTCACATTAAATTTTGTATCTTTGTAAATAAAGTGGACCTAATCTAGTGTTGTAATGTGTTCTACACATTCACATCGGATTTAGGGCCCTTCTAATCTAACTAGACTCAATTTTTCCTTAATTTAGTGTTGTAAATTGTATTTATCTACACTTTCATATTGGATTTTGGGCCACCTTGTATTTATGATCTTTATATCATCATTAATAGACCCTTATGAACCCATATTGTGCATCTTGAGGCATATTTCAATCAAAACCCCAACTAGATAAACAAAAGAACTTAATTTTTCCATTCCCTTTAATTTTGGAAAGCAAAATAGCCCCTATGGGACCCATTCACCCAGGATGGTGAATGAGTCCCATTTGATCTATTTTTTAGGTTTCAGTGAGAAAAAGTGGGTTTTTAATTCAAATTTCTTCAATTTCAACCTTGGGGATCAAATTAACAGCCATTTGCATGCATTTCCTGTAAAAAACAAGCTCTTAAATCATTGTTTCATAAGGGTATTCAAATTTTCAAGTCAACCAAGCAAAAATTAGGCATTTCAAGTCTTCACAAGGTCATCAAGATAACATTGAAGATCATTTCTATGACATTCAAGAGAAAGATTCTTCATCAATTGTTGTAGAAATTCAAGATCCATCATCATGGAAAGGTTCTAAATGAATTGTTTTATATTCATGCTTAATTGTCTTGCTCCATTTTTGTTTAATTACCTAAAAGGGGTTTGACCAAGGAAAACCCCTATTTCCTAACAATCAACATTTTCTCTCTTTCTTTGTGTGATTGTGGATCTAGGTGCTTTGAAAGGCATGGGGATCATTGAAGATTAGGTTTCAAACTTGTTGGATTTGTCTCCCTATTGGAAAGGTCAAAATCTTCACAAAATCTCACTTACACCCTCAAAAATTAGGGTTTTGAATCCAAACACTTGGAGGTACAGATTGAGCAGACTAAGAGTTACATATTCCACTTTTGAGTTTCTAAAAAAGTCAAAGTGGACTCATTGGCCAAGAGTGGTGAATGAGTCCCAGTATACCTATTTTTCACATATTTTTGTGTATTTGGATACCCATTTGGCTAAAATAGGCTCCATTGCAGTTTTTGAGAATTGAGGTTGATTCACCTAGAATGGAAAATGAGTCCCACTAGGCTTAAAAAATAGCACTTTTAGAATTTCAGAGCTATTTCTAGTCTCTTCAAGGTTTCCATGTGCACACCATTCACATCTTTACTTTTCTATTATGCTTTTTTTACATTTCTAGGGATTTTCATATCACATTGTGTTTTCAAACATTTTATGTTTTCCCAGTTTACACTTGGTGGTGAACCCCTCTCTTCTCTCAATCATCTCCAAGAATACCTTATAGTCAAATATCTCACATCCTTCATTGGGTTGAGATCTCTAAGGTTCCCTTGAATGTGAGTATTGTGAAATTGGATCCCTCTCCTTGTATCCATTTTCGGTGTCCATAGTAACTCAAGTTGAAAATTTTCCTTTAAGATCCTTGGGTCAATGCAAAATCATGGGGGTCCAAACTAGGAGCTTAAGTGGTAAGGAATTAAAAAAAAAAAAGAATTAAGCAACTTAACATAAAAATTTGAATATGTTATTTACATAATTTTAAAAATATGCAAGAACATAATTTATAGAAAATTGAATGAAGTTTCTAAGCTACTAGTCCTTTTTTGGGAAAAATTAAACCTATTTGGATAAAATTTTAACTTTCAATGTAGTAGTACTAAATTATCAAGAAAATAATTAAGAGAAAATGTATGTCTAACAAACCTAAGTGCAAGAAAAAGAATAATATATTTTTTGAAACTTTCAATATAAGTAGAGGACACTTGCCCAGATGTGCTGCATTTTTTTTTACAAATTTTTACAAGTAAATAATTAGATATGATTTTTTAATTAGAATTTTTTTAAAAAATATTAAACCTTTTTTTTCTAATCACCATATTCTCTTGCATATGGGTAATCCATTCACAAATATGTGTAGATATGTCTATCTACATATACTCATGTAGGTATGTACTCATTTGTATGATTTCAATGTAGATAGATACATATATACATATATATAATTTTTATGTATATATCTCATTGATACAAATATGAGCACATAAGGAAGAACCCACAGTTGCTAAAGAGACTTAATCACATAACCTGAATCAAGATATTTGCAAACAAGATCATAACCCAATACAACATTCCAAAAATAAGGATCACTTACCTTTTCCCAAAATGACTTGACTCAACATCTAGACCAACTAGGGTGTGAGTGTGTGTATGTTTATTTAGGCCCATTAAGGTATACTAGACCAAGTTCTTATCCTGGATGATACTTCCCCTATCTTCTATGGGTTCGACATATTCTTGCACTCAACTTACCACATCATAATAGTACTTAGCTTATCACAATACAGTCTTATGCATCATATATTTCATAGTTAGAATCATTATAAAACATCAAATTGAATCAATCATTCATTCATCATAATTCCATTCAAGATTCATAAAGCACATTTATATATTAAATCAATTTAACCAAACAAGGTAATATTAAATAGGTAATAACACACAAGGTGTAACATTAGTAGAATGTGTGGAGGATAATTACATTACAAGAAGTTGTGAATGATTTAAGAATAAAAATTTGCATTTATATACTTGCATAGAAAATTTATTATACCATCTTATGTCACATAAAATTTCATTATATTTTTTAGACAACTCATATGGTTATACATATAGGATAATCTATTGGAATGAATTCACATATATTTACACAACCGCTAGCATTAGCAATTATATGTATTAGTGTAACCTAGTACAACAAAGTGGTCCACTCACTAGGACTATAGTGCGTGCTAGGATTTCTTTGCAAGCTTCACGAGCTTCCCAATTTCATGAGAATTATTCACCACACATAGTATGTACTTTGTACCATGCTAGTCTCTTCTACATTAACTATACATGTTCAATAAAAAATTAATATGTGACTCAACATAAGTCTACCTTAAAGTGTGTTCTTCTTCCAATGAGCTCAATACGATAGAAAATTTTAAGTGGTTCAAGCTAAATTTTTGAAAGAATTTGTTCCTTTTAATTTACTAGAAGTTGACACATAGTCCAAGCAACATGTGTAACATGTATTAAAGAAAATTTATGAGTGTATTACAATAAAATACAATCTTATCATATATGCTTTTTCATACACTTACTACCATTTTCCAATACATTTTAAACACTATAAAGTACATGCTTGTCTTTAGTAATATATTTTCCTCCATAATATAGCTCCCATTTGTAACTTATGATTTGGATAGTGATGGGGGAAATTACTAAGGACTTTATAAATTTAAAAATTAAATACACCATTACTTATATTTGATTTATAAGACTTTTTGAATATAGTTAATTTTAAAAGTTGAACACATAAGTATTAAAGAATATTATATTTTTTATAAAGGGATTATGGTATTTGATTCTATTGTTATCATGAAATAGACATTAATAATACATTTTAATAGTTTTGTCAAGTATTGAAGATAATGTTCTGTAGAATAATTTTTTTGATAAGGGGTAAAACGGGTTTTACAAGGACCTAAAACCACAAAGTTTATAATAGAAAAGAATGGAAAAAAAATTCCAACAAGCACAACTGGTTGCACAAAAGGAAAAAAATAGAACAAGCAGCAGCCATCCATAAAAGACTAGGAAGGTTAGACAAAAAAAGCCAACATAACGACCAACAAAAAGACTATTTGTGATTAACCTAGAGTCTTCAGGTCAGACTCTGTCTCAGCCTCTAGGATCTGAATAATGTTAATTTACACTATAAAAGATAATAGTGATGATAACTAAGAATGATACCTTAAACTAAATTTCACCAACAAATGGTTTCAAGCTTAATATTCTAGGCTTGGGTATGTGCAGGATCATGATGGGCCAAAAAGTGGCAATATGTAACTGATATGATGGCCCATGTGGCTAATGACATTTTTTTTACCCAAAATTGATGAAACGAAAAGGGTTTTTAAAGGAGATCCTTAGCTTTCCACCAATATAAATTATACTTTACATTGAATTTAATAAATAATTATTATTCATTTTTTATTTGAATTACGACTAAATCCCTGATTGATAGGTTGATTGAAGAACATATATAGCTTTCAAATGGTATCACATTTTTTGAATTTGAAACATGAATCACATTATATTCTTCACATACTATAGGATTAAAAAAAAAGAAATGAATTTCATGAGCTTTTGACCAAGTTAAGGTGGTTAGACATACAAGTAATAAAAATATTATCATTTTACTATGGTTAGGGTGGTTAGACAAAGACCTACTTATTTTTTCATTGAAATTTCAAATTTTTACCAAATAGATTTATTTTATTTTAAAATAAACCTAGTAGTTTAGAAACTACATTAAATTTTCTATAGATTCTATTATTCCATACTTTTTAAATAATATGTATAACTTATTCAATTTTTTACGTCAAGTTGCCTAGCTCTGATTTTTCTAATTTTTTTGCCACTTAAGGCCCTATTTTTTCCATGATGATCCTGCACATACCTACTTAAATTTTAATCATTTAGTCATTTGATATTTTGAATAGTCTACTATATAATTTATATATAAAAAAATCCTTGGAATGTATCTAATTAAGTGAGAAGATAACTATTGCAAAGGAAGATAACAACCTAGTATAATGGGTACACAAGTTCATGGAAAATTTAATTAGTGACTAGTGATGGTTCATGATTATTTTAGAAAAAATAAAATAAATCATCCATGTTTTAGTTAATAGGCTAGATGTCATAAAGTAATAAAACATGATTTTTTTTCTTCTCTATCCTATTACTCTCAATTGTCCCATTTTTGGGGCTAACTTGAACTTGTGTGTTTAGTAATGGAAGAAGTACCCCTTTTCCTTACTTAGTTTGGGGAATAATTGACATTGATTTAACCTAATAGTTCCTTGGTTTAGTGTTGTAATGTGTTTACACATTCACATTAATCTAGGGCCCATTTTAAAAAACATTTACTTAAATGGTACCTTTATTTATGGTGTTGTAAAGTGTTGTATTATACTTTCACACTTCTCTAGGGTTGCATTAATTAATTGTGGTTAATTGAGCTTAATTAGCCCCTTTAATTCCAATTTAAGCCTTACTAATGACACCCTCTAAAGGATCTATCTCAACACCCAATAATCCAATTGCATAACATTAATTTGTAAAATTCAGGGTACTCTAAAATGGTGCTAGGACTCATTCACCTTTAGAGGTGAATGGGTCCTCTCCACATAGAACCCCCCTTTCTATGCATTTTTTAGGTGGGTTTTTTTATGTTGTTTCCACCCCTCGAAGCAAGTTTATAGAAAATTGTGCTAGGACCCATTCTCCTTTAGTGGTGAATGGGTCCTCCCCACATAGGGAACCTATTTTTAAATTTTATTTTTGGTAGGATTTTAATGAATTTTAATTCTAGATCGAGTTTTAGCTTGAGTTGTTTGAATTTCTAGGTTAATCTCTAGATTTAGTATAAATATGAGGTAAATTCACATTGTTTCACCTAGAAAATTTGAGAGAGCATCCTAATAATTTACAACATTATAGAGAACTTCAAGAGAATTTTCAAAGGCATTGAAAGGCAAGTTATTGAAAATTTATTGTAGCAATTGAAGATCATTTCATCATGTCAAAGGCATAGTCCATTCAATCATGTTGTTGAGCTAAGATAGTTGATGTAGCTTTGAGGATGTAATTAAAATCATAGTTTTAAATCCTATTCAAGATATAAATCTACATTCTTCATGGCCACCACTTAGTTTTCTAATTTATACTCTAAGAAAACTTCCAATAATTAAACACTTCATTATTTCATGTTTCATTCTTCAATTTTGTTATTTCATCATTTTGTTTAATTACCTAAAATGGGTTTGACTGAGGAAAATCCCTATTCAGTAATAATCAACAAATTTTTCTTCTATTGAATGTATATTTGTATATTTATAGGTTGAAGATCAATTGGAGAAAAAGTTTAAAGAAAAATTATCAAATTTATCAAGTTGTAAACTTGTCATTCATAGTGAAAGAACATGAAAAGAAGGCTACAAATATTTTTATAGATTTTAGTGAGGTGAAATTTGAGGATTTGAGAGTGTTGGAATGAAGGAAAAAAACCTAGATATCAGTTTTAGAAACCCTAACAAGGACCCATTTTCCACTAAAGGTGAATGAGTGATTTGTGACCTAAAAATAGGCATCTTGCAACAAGATACACATCAAATGTTTGATCTCTAAAACTCCCCTCATAATTGTTGTAATAGATAGGGTTAGTTTTTTTATTGTTATTTGCATCATATCACACATAAAATCACATAATTTGGTTGGAGAATAAGTGGTCTATCATTTTGATTTTGGGAAACCCTATTTTCCACATAATCATTAATGGTGAACCTGACCAATTGAATATTGTAAATTTTTTATTTTGAAGCCTTTCATTGCATGCTAGGTTAGATCTCCCATTCATTTGCATCTCACTTGAATTGAACTAGATCTCATTTAGGGTTTATTACTTTTCATTCAAACTTGTATCTTATTTGTAGTTTAGGATTTCATTTTTTTGAAATATCTAAATCTAAAAAATACAAAAAAAAAATTAGTCACTTTGTACATATCATTTAGATTTAATACATTTTCATTTAAAAACCATTTGAACAACATTGTATTTCAAATTAGGTCTTTGCATTCATCATTTTATTGCATTTTCACATTGTATTTCTAGAAAATATGAAACTAAAAGTTACTATCTCAAACCTAAAACAAAAAGACATTACATAAATCTTGAAAATAATTTTAAAATAGTTTAAAATCCATAATCAAGGACCCATTTTCCTTTAATGGAAAATGAATCCCTAATCAATCTAGGCTTGTACTTTCTAGCATCTAAAAAGCATCAAAAATCACTCAAAAATAAAAAAATAAAATTCAAAAATATTTAACCAACACCCATTCACCCTTACTAATGAATGACTCCCTATTAGATCTTGATTTTCATTTTTTAGAAATTGAAATGTCAATTTTAGGCTTTTTTTTTCTACTTTCCTATTTTAGTTTTTTGATTTGATGTTTCATCAAATTTAGTGAATCTAGCTTAATTTTCTTCATTTTAGTGCATTGTCAAAAATCAAAATTGCATTTACAACATTTTATTCTAGTTTATTGCATTGTGTAATCAACAACTTACCTTATTTAGATATAAAAATGTGAAAATGGACAAGTTTTTAGCAATGAATGGAAATCCTTGTTCTCCTTGTTTGATGTTTCAAGTTATGTTTTTTGGCAATGACCATAATAAAATTGAATTCACTCCTACTCACATAACTCCTAATGTATGTCCTCCTCGTGATGTTGACATCATTGGAGAAAATGATGCCAACATGAATGAATTTATAACTAATTATCTTAACAACCTTGAGTCTAATGCATCATTTTATCCTTCCATGAAATAACGAACACAACATGAGATGTTTAGTCTTTTACACCATGATATTGACACACAAGTTAACCATAATTTCCCTACAATAGGTGAAGCTAGTTCCTATAGTCAAGCTAACATTAAACCATTCTATGCTAACAAGGTAAAACATACTCCTATCAATCTAGAAGAGACATATGGAAACGGATTCATGATTTCAAGCAAACAAGGATGTGATACAACAAGTGAACATGAACATTGACAACTTTAAGAAATGCCCCTCAAAAAAAGATATCAAATCCTGGAAAATATTAATTTTTTATGGAAAAATGATAATTTCTATTGGTGAATCTGGGTATGTGCAAGATCATGATGGGCCAAAAAGTGGCAATATGATGGGTATTTGTAGGGTATGTGGCTGGCGAGTTTCTTTTTACCCAAAATTGATGAAATGAAAAGGGTTTTTAAATGAGATTCTCAGCTTTCCACCAATATAAATTATACTTTACTTTGAATTTAATAACTAATTATTATTCATTTTCTATTTGAATTATGACTAAAGTTTTGATTGATAGGTTGATTGAAAAGCATCTATAGCTTTCAAATAGTATCACATTTTTTGAATCCAAAACATGTATCACATTCTATGCTTCACATACTATAGGATTAAAAAAAGAAAAAATGAATTTCATGAAGTTTTGACCAAGTTAAGGTGGTCACACATACAAGTTTTTATATTTTTTAAAAGTTGTAATAAATCATTCATAATTAATTATGTACTTGAAAAAAATTTACCAAAAAAATATGCATCACATCTGGACATGAGTCTTCTACCCATGTATAAAATATTATAAAAAATAATTATCATTTTATTGTAGTTAGGGTTGTCAAATAGACACCTACTTATTTTTTCCTAAAATTTAAGTACTCCTGCATTGAAATTTCAAATTTTCACCAAATAATTTATTTATTTTTTTAAATAAACCTAGTAGTTTAGAAATTACATTCAATTTTCTACATATTCTATTCTTACATATTTTTGAAATAATATAGATAACTTATTCAAATTTTTACGTCAAGTTGCCTAACTCTAATTTTTCTAAATTTTTTGCCACTTAAGGGCCTGTTTTTTCCATGATGATCCTCCACATACCCATCTTTCCTCTTTTTTTTGAAAAAAATATTAATTTTATTGGCTATTTTTTACATCACTATAATTTTATAGAAAATTCTAGCGAATCTTGAAAAATAATAGGAAAATACATTAATTATGATGGAAAATCCATACGATCTAAAAATATTTCTCATGGAAAAGTAGGGGTGTGAGGGTGGAAATTATCGATGGGTTTAAGGGGTAGACTATAGTATGTACTTTCCACCATTGTTTTATGATATAATGTAATGACCCTTATTTTATTCTACAAGGTAAAATATACTCATGAATAGTAATTCTCATGGAACTCAATATTTCTTTTAGATCATTGATCTAATGACCCTCATTGTACTCTAAGAGGTAAAATGTACCCATAATTTATAGTGTTCATGAGACCTAAAAATTGTGTGCCCCATGAGCATTATAGATCATGGGTATATGTTGCCTCATGGAATACAAGGGCCATTAGATTATATTATAAATCCATGGTGGAAACTAAATATTATAAATATGGCCCTAAAGCAATTAATAATTATGATATACTATTAGTGAATTAATATAGATTTCTACTATAATTTATAAAATTTAGGTGAATCTAATCTAATAATGTATCAAATATTGTGGAAAATTTTTGAGTTAAATTTTTTCATAAAATAAATTCTTTGGAAATTTAAATAAGACTATAATAAAATTTTATGAAAATGTGGCGATCCAAGTCAAGTTATAGCTCAAACTATTAGACAATTTTGCATCCCAAATTTCAACTATTAGCCAATTGGTGAATATTAGCCGCTAAAAAAATAACTAAACATGAAATTCATCACCTCTCAGAGAAAATACCAATTGAAGATACCAAAGGATTAGGTTATCAAGATCCTCCTCTCAACATAAGTGTATGTCCTACAGAAAAATTGGTGCCTCATAACAATGAAAGGATTGTCTCAAATCCTCCTCCTGAATTAAGTGTTCTACTTGCTAAAGAGCAACCAATGATTTGTAATGATGATAAAAAGAACAAATTCATTTCAAGTCCTCCTACTCTATATCCACGTAGATAAATTGGTGAATCTAGCAAGCAACGAAGGCCTTAATAACTAAATATATTTCAATTCTCTTATCCACCAACTACAATTGAAAGGAATTTACAAATACTTCTACATAGAGGACTTATTACATTACCACCCATAAGAGAGGGTCAAAAACCAAAAAATAGAATACAAACACATCACATTGTCGATATCATTGGATCATTGGACATAGTACTGATGAGTCTCGTGCTTTACACTAATTATTTAAAAAGATTGATATCATAGAAATAATCCCTTAAAGCATGCATTCTTATCCTTTCCATGTAGTGGATGTAGAATCCCCACATTCTCACTATTACATGTTTTACATGCATTGTGAATAATTTAAAAATGTAAGGCACCCATTTTCATCACATATCTTAGCTCATTCTTGTCTTACACTAAGTGTGGGAAAAAAATTTGATAGCCTTGTCTTGTAATGCATTTATCATTGTCCCTTTTGGTTAGTTGTCTACCTTCCATTTATATTGACCAAGATTGGGATGCAAACGACTTGATTTAGGTTGACTCACATTTTCCTTACTAGTCTTTTTACATTTTTATCTTTCTTCATGTGATTGCATGTGTGTAATGTGATCCCCTATGAAGTTTCATTTGATGTATATCTCTCTCTTTTTCTGCATTCCTCTACGTGTACCTACATACTTTAGTATGACATAAACATTTTATCTTTTTCATTTTTCTTGTGTTTTCCTTTTGGGGATGACACAACATGTTGAGACATTTAGGTCTCTTCCTTGTTGACCCAAAAGATTTTCCTTTATCTTTTTCATTTGTCTTGTGTTTTCCTTTTGGAGATGATGCAAGGCATAGAGATATCTATATCACTTCCATGTTGACCCAAAACATTTTTTCTTTTTTCTCACTCTCTTGGTGTCATTATTCTAGTTCTATGAGTATTTGTGGAATCATGATAGTTTGGAGCTCTTAAAACAACAATGTAGAAAAGAAATACTGACCCCGAATCCATAGATCTCTTATGTATTCCAAGGGGAAATCCTTCCTTCTTATTTCATGGCATATCTTTATTTTGGAAACATATGACTTGGCATAGGGTATTTCAAGAAAAGCTCTCATGTCTTAGGGTAAAATATTGACTACTTTAAAGTAATTGCTTATAGTAATAGTGCAACAACCGCTTTGAAGTGGGGGCATACATGAATGAAATATTTCAATGTATTTCATGGTGTTATTTTATTTTTTATTGTGATGTTTCCTTTTATTGGTTATACGATGCTATAACTTTCTTACTCTATTAGGGTATTTCACCTAAAGGAGAGAGATAGACCTCTAAAAATCTAGGTGGTTCACTCAAAATAATGTAAGTACAATTAAAATATGTCTAAATGAAATTATCTAAATGCAAAAAACTGATAAAATAGATTAATTATTTATGCAAAACCTAAGAAAGTTGAAATGCTTGAAAACACACTGTGATATGAAAAATTGAACTAGTAACATAAACAAATGAAAACAAAACTTAATTAAACTAAATGGAGTGCACCTAGAGGTAGAATGTTGATGCTAGGAGGTTTTGGAATGTTTCATAAATTACTGTTGATGACCACTAGGACTCATTTGCCACAACTGGTGAATTAGTCCTTCTCGTAAATTATGTTGAAATAGGTTTCAAGGTGCTAAGAACTGAAAACCTCATAAAACACTTTCTCCAGCCTAATAGTGGGATTGATTCACCACAAATGGTGAATTAGTCCACCTACAAAAGTATACAGATTCTGAAGTGAACTTTTTGGGTCCAAATCTATACTTGTTTTCTTGTAAGGTTGATAGATCCAAATCTACAAAAAAAGGGTTGAATGATGTCTCCAAGCTTTAATTATGTCTTTGTTGACTTGAATAAATTTTATGACTTGTTGACCACTTTTCAACAACTATCACTTTGAAAATATTTCATACAAGACCTACAAACACACATGCAAAGAGAGGGGAAATGGTTAAGGGTTAGAGTATAGGGATTTGCGTTGGTCAAACCCTAATTTGGCATTCAAACTCTTAATAATGAAATGAAATAAGAAAGAAATGATGAAAAAATAACATGCAAGTATCATGAACTCACCAAACCCTTGTTGCTAGAGTATGAAGATATGTCAATGGCTACTCGAAGATGCTTGATAATTACTTGATTGAATGGTGCTATGATGATCAAATGAGATGGCTTCCAAGAATGAACAGTTGAATGAATGGATGAATGGGGGGGTCAAAATGGATATTAAAAACACTTATTTATACACACTTATGCTCTAATTTCCCAAAAATACATCACAGGATGACCTTAGGCCTTAATGAATAAAAAACCAAAAGAAATTTGAAATTATTTTGAATGTCGTGCCAAGAGGGACTCATTCATCACCCATGGAAAATGGGTGCCACTTAAGGCATGAAAGTGGGTATCGGGGATTAAGTTATATTTAATGATGTGTGTCAGGTTTATATTAAAAAATACACTTAATTAAGGCCTCTAAGTGCATAAAGGGGCTAAATAAAGGAAAATAAAGGTGTAATTATTGGTGACAAGTATAGAAAAGTGTGAAAGTTTGTTACAAGACTTTACAACACTTTAGAATAAGACTTGGTACATGATAAAAAGGGAATATTTAGATGAATTATAATAAGAATAGTCTAGAAATGTGTAGAAATGTGTCAGAACACTTCACAACACCTTTACAAGACATCATAAAATCTTAATAAATTAATATTCAAGACCTAATTTGAATGTATAAGTCATATTACAACCTTAAGTCTAAGAAAAATAGGCCAAGCATGATAGGAAAAATACCTAAATGACCATGAAAATGTCCAAAGATCCATTTTTCTACTATACACTAACACAGTCGACAGAATGAGGTTCCACTACCCTATAGGGAGCTTGTTGGGATAACTCATCTAGTTGACATACAAAGGTTTCCCTACCCAAAAGTGAGCATGTTGGGATAAATCACCTAGTGGACAGAATGAGGTTCCACTACCCCAAAGTGAGAAACACGTGTTATAGAAAAACAACCTTGTTCTACATTGTGTTAGAATGTGCACTATAGAAAAAAGAACCCTGTTCTTGGCATGGGATTAATTCATGATAAATTTGACTTAATGAGGCCTTGATTTAGGTGTTGTGAGGTATTTTATGCATCCACACTAGATCTTGAGCCCTTGCAAATTGAATAACATGCTTTTATTGATGTCTTGTAAAGGTGTTATAAATTGCTGTAAGATACTTTCATGCTTTTCTAGACTTAATAAACCTATTTCTCCCTAATTCAACATTATAAAATATATTTAACTAAATCTTTACATTAATCTAGAAGGCTTATAAATTAAACCTAATTTTAAACTACTATTGTAATGTGTCTTGCACATTCACATTGGTTCTTGTGCCTTCCTAGGCTATGTGGACCTCATTTTAGTGTTGTAAAGTGTATTTAATCACACTTTCACATTGATTTTTGTGTTCCAAGCCCTATTTGACATTCACAACATCATTAATAGGCCCCTATTAACCCATATTATGCATCCTGAGGCTTAAATTGATCAATTATCTAACAAAGTTGCAATTTAAACCTTATTTCCTCATCCCTTGGCATCTTAGCTATCAAAATGACCCTTGTGGGACACATTCACTATGCATGGTAAATCAATTCCATCCAGGTGGGACCCATTCACCATGGGTGGTGAACGAGTCCCATTTGGCTCAATTTTTACCTTTGAGCGAGAAAAAAGTGAAATTTAAGTTTTATATTACTTCATGTTGGCTTGTGATGAGGTATTAAGGGGTAAAATAGGTGAGTTTCCTATAAATGCAACCCTCTAAGGCCTAATTTTCCTCTCTTATTGGCTTGTGATGAGGTATTAAGGGGTAAAATAGGTAAGTTTCCTATAAATACAACCCTGTAAGGCCTAATTTTCCTCTCTTAACTCATTTTTTTTACAACTCATTCATCATTCATCTTCTCAAGTAAGCTAGGGTTTCTTCATTACAAGTCATTCAAGATCAATTATCAGACATTCAAGGGTAAATACTTCATGTTTTTCTATAGAATTTCAAGATCAAACATCATGGAAAGGTAATTAATTCCATTATTGCATATTTCATTCTATTTGTTCATCATTTTTATTTAATTATCTAAAAGGGGTTTGACAAAGGAAAACCCCCATGACCTAACATTCAACATTGATCTATCTCTTGTCTTGTGTGTTTGCAAATTTAAGACTCTTGGAAGCTTGGAAATCATTGAATATTAAGTTATAAAGTTTCTCAAGTCTTCTCATAATTCAAAAAGTTAGAATATCAACAAAAACTCTTTTTCAAACCCGTAAAGTAGAGTTTCAGAAGTGGATACCTGTAGGAAGCTAAAGTGCAGATCGGAAGCTTCAGATTCCGCTTTTGAAAATCCAAGAATTAAAAAGTGAACACATTCTCCATGGGTGGAAAATGAGTCCCATTCCAGGGTTGGTTTTGATTTTTCTACATTTTTAGATACCCTTTTGTTAGAAACAAGTTCCAGCTTAGTTTTGCAAAACTAGGACTAATTCGCCCAAAATGGTAAATGAGTCCCTCTAGGATTGAAAATTAGCATCAAAAGCATTCTATAATTCATTTCTAGTATTCATCCACATTCCAGGTGCACACTTTCAATTTATTTCACTTTTGTTATGTTTTGCATTCATTTCTAGTGCATTTTTTCATAACACAATTTGTTTTCAAACAAGTCACATTTCCTAGGTTTTGCATACATAATCAATCACATAGATCATCTAACTGCACTTAAATCATTCCATTTAGTTCAAATAACATTGTGAATTGCATAATTCAAGTAAACCTACCTAGACTTTTGGCTCTACTTTCTCCTTTTCGGTGAAAAACCCTAAAAGTGCTAGAAAAGATCAGGGTGCCAAAAATCTATGGTTCAAAATGGTTGTGCTTGATCATTTTTTTTCATTTTTTTTTCTCAGCCTTTGATAGGCTATGCCTATGTACCTTTTTTACTATTGCATACTAAAGTGTCTTGAATTTCTACTTTAGCATGAGTTTGTTGTGGAGGAAAACTCTCACTAAAGTGGGGGAAAAATGTAGTAACAAAAAAAGTATCCCTTTTCCTTACTTAATTTGGGGAATAATTAATATTGAATTAACCTAATAGTTCCTTGGTTTTGTGTTGCAATGTGTTGTACACATTCATATTAATCTAGGGCCCCTTTTAAACAAAATGTTCTTAAATGGCACCTTATTTATCATGTTGTAAAGTGTTGTATTACACTTTCACACTTATCTAGGGCTGCATTAATTAATTGTGGTTAATTGAGCTTAATTAGCCCCTTTAATTCAAATTTAAGCCTTATTAATGACACTTTCCAAGGGATCTTTCCCAACACCCAATAATCAAATTGAATGATATTTATTTTGGAAAATTCAAGGTTCTAGAAAATTGTGCTAAGACCCATTTACATTTAGTGGTGAATGGGTCCTCTACACATAGGGGGCCCATTTATATGCATTTTTAAGGTGGGCTTTTTATATTCTTTCCACCCCCTGAAGCAAAGTCCTATAAACCTATGTTAGAACCCATTTTCCTTTAGTGGTGAATATGTCCTCCTCATATAGCACACCTATTTTTTAATTTAATTTTGGCAAGATTTTAATGAATTTAAATTCTAGATTTGGTGTTGGCTTGAATTGTTTGAATTTTAGGGTTAATCTCTAGATTTAGTATAAATATAAGGTTAATTCACTTTGTTTCACCTAACAACTTTGATAGAGAATACTAACACTTTACAAGAGCATTATAGAGCACTTCAAGAGAATTTTGAAAGGAATTCAAATGTATATTATTGAACATTTATTATAGCAATTCAACATCATTTCATCATGTAAAAGGCATAGTGCATTCAAGCATGTTGTTGAGCTAAGATAGTTGATGTAACATTGAGGATCTACTTGGAAGCATAGTTTCACATCCTATTTGAGATCAAGATCTACATTCTTCATGGCCACCACATGTTAGTTTGTAGATGTATACTCCAAGAGAACTTCTAAGGTATCAACACTTCATTATGTCATGTTTTATGCTTCAATTTCATTATTTCATCATTTGGTTTAATTGCCTAAAAGGGGTTTGACTGAGGAAAACCCCTATTCACTACCAATCAATAATTTTGTCTTCTCTTGAATGTGTATTTGTTGATTTATGGGTTGATTATCAATTGGAGAAAAATTTTGAATAAAAATTATCAAAGTTATCAAGTTGCAAAGTTCTCATTCATAGTACAAGAACATGAAAAGAAATCTACAAATTTGTTATAGGTTTTCAAAGCTAACAACCAAGGATTTGAGAATGAAAGAATCAAGAAACATAACCTAGATCTCAGTTTCAAAAACCCTAACAGGGACCCATTCACCACTAAAAGTGAATGAGTCCTTTATGACCTAAAAATAATCATCTTTCTGCAAGGTACACATCAATTTGAGCTCTAAAACCTCCCCTCATAGTTGCTATAAATGTTAGGATTAGTTTTTATTATTATTTGTATCATATCACACACAAAATAATATAATTTAGGTGGATAATTAGTGGTCTATCATTTTTATTTTGGTAAACCCTATTTTTGACCTAATTAGTGTGCAACCTCTACTATATTCTTTCTTGCATCCTCTTTATGACTTAAAATCTACTTTATAGTCCATTACATTTTATTTACTAAAATATCTACTACTCTTGTATTTGGTGGAATCTAGCTTATATGCACCCCCTCCTAATATTGTAATCCTCTAATTTTCCATCATGCATAGGGGTACACTTATGCACTTGGAGTTCCTCACAACCCACTCTTATCTCCCTCTAGAAAAAAGACTAGTTGATATAGACTATGTAGACTCTTATATTTACTATCTACCAATTAGGGACATCACTAGACTTACTATTAGAGTTGAAGCCTACTATAATATAAAAAATGGAAAATAAATGAGGATTTCCATCTAACTTTGTAAGGATTGAACCAAGTAGCTTAACACAAGCAAGGATAAATAGTACAAAATAAATAATTTACTCATACTATTTAAGAGGATGTAGAATGACTTAATGCCCAACTTTAATGATATCAAACCCAAATGGAACTACAATAGGATCATACTTCCTTTGTTAGAGGATAAATTATAGCTAAGAACTAACACATGTATAGCAATGGACACACATCTTGTCTTCAATAAGTTATTCTAGCTAGAAAAGTTTAATAAATAGAACCAAACTTTAGTGTCAAATATTGAATGGATCTTGATTTCATTGACCATTTTATAGCCTTTTTTACACTTGTAAGACAATTTTTTTTTGTTACACATGTTGTTTAGTTCATTTCTAATAGGATCACCACTCAAATTAATAAGTGATTCCATTAATCCACACCCATCCTCAATTGTTACAAGTGTAGTAAAAAGAAGAAAACTCACATTTTCTATTGTTACAAGTATAATCGGCACTGTGTTGATATGCTCTACACTGATTGTAAGTGATCTCCCCTTTTAATGAATAAAAATAAAAAGATTATTACACCCTCAATCATCATAAACTCAAAAAATCCTAGTGGTTCTCATACATCGTGCTAATAGAATTTTTGATTTCTTGTCACCATCAATGATTTTTAGGTGGACTTATTACTTACCTAAGTGATAATCTTCTAATCCTTATAGTAATGTATACAAAAAGGCACAAGGTGTTGGAATGCATAAGACTTCAATTTTTATTTTATTTTTGAGTAAAAAGCATTACTTTAACTAAGATGAGAGATACCAAGAAAAATGAAAATTGAACGCAATTCAAGTGACCACAAAGTGCATTTGCTTATGCCAAGTTTCCTATAAGAGCTACATTTTCTTTCCCTTTAGAGAAATTCAAACTTCCATCTACAATAAATATTTAAACACTGTCAAAATATAGTGCACTCAAACATAAACTAAACAATTAAAATACACTAACAAATCTAACACAATCTACACATATATTCAAAAGAAATAAATCCATAATCTACATAACCACATACAAAAAACTACAGAACTAATGAATCACTAAATCCAAAATCTTTTAATGCATATGCTATTGAACCCTAATTACTACTTTATTTTAGTTTATATTTTTGTTTGGTTGGAATAATCAAGTGCTGACCATGAACATAGAAGAAAAATACCACCAAAGGAGGTCTACCAAAAATAACTCAACAATTGCAGACTCATTTATAAGAGCTTGGAGGGCATCCTCACTAATCAAAGGAAAAGCAATGATTTTATATATATATATATGGCATCCGGGAAATTCATCGAAGGAAAATTCACTGTCAGCAATTCATTGCTATGGAAAATTCACCGACAGAAAATTCACCATCAAGAAAATTCACCGCCAACAATTCACCAAGTTTTTGAAATATATATTAGAAAATATTGATGAATTGCTGGCAGTGAATTTTACTTGACCGTGAATTTTCCATGACGGTGAAGTGCTGACGGTGAATTTTCCTTAGATAAATTGCTGGCGATAAATTTTCCTGGAGCCATATAGAAATAACAACACCAATTTTAATATTCAAAGGAATACATATCTAAAGTCTATTGTGAATAATCATATGTTTTAAATGGTATAGTAATGAAACAGTTACGGATAATTTAAATTTCTATTGTGGCAACCGACCAGATTGGCCTATCCAGAAAATTTGGTGGTTTGTTAAAAGAAATCCACCTCTCAGACAAAGCTGCTCCATTACGCATATAAAAAACTGGATCGTCAATGAACGAATTATAATGATAGTTACACAAGAAAATTTTATCACCCCACACTGTGGCACTAGGACAGTAAAGTCGTTCAAGGGGAGCTTCCAATTCTGTCCACACATTTTGTTCCCAATCATAATGCTTCGTTCCTTCCTTTCCAAACGCAATTAGTTGTCCAAACGCATATAAAACATCGACGTCCCAGATATTAGATTCGTAGAATGACATATCCATTATTGTTGTCCATTCTCCTGTCTTGGGATCAAATCTTTGACTTGTAGTATTGATAAAACCAATAACATAAAGCATTCCTTCAATAAAAACACACCTACACATGCCATCATCTTCGTGCATCTCGGGAAGAAGCTCGCACTTGTCTTCATCTATATTATAAACTGCTGCTTCAAGGACTCCACCATCCGCGTGTTTGCCAAGTATAACATAAATGAATTCTGCAGATGAATCACAACATGCAAACTGGAATACATAACTGGTAGTTGGAATTTGAGCACCTTGCTTCCATGTCCTGGACAATAAATCATATATCAAAATGTATCTATTATCGCAATCTACATTCGACCGTAGCAAAACAATATTATGATTAATACACAGAATCTTAGAACCCAAACTGGCGTTGGAGCGAGAAGTTCCCATGATTGATCATCAGGGTCGTATATAGATATCCCAATAGGCTGGAGGAGACATATATATTTCTGAGACGTTCCAAAGACAATTCTATCTCGATAAAACTGGAAACATTCCATCGTCTCTTTGAAAGGTTGCAACAACTGCTTAACCTTCTTTTGAAATTTGTATGGCACTCTTAGTAAGATGTCTCTAATTATTTGTTCAGGCAGTTCCTTGAAAAAATCCATTATCAACTCTCTCTTCTTAAATAATATATGAGCTCTTCTCTTTCACAACAAGTCAAGACTGTGCAGAAACTGGAAGAATTATATCCAGCTGTGTGTTCTAAATTCCACTAGATTTTCTTCCTTATAAATGATATAAAGTCCAATTATCTATCGTTCTAGTTAGTGGGTTCTTTTTTTTCTTGAACTAATTGAAATTTGAGTGTATAGAATAGAACTTTCTGATATTACTCTAAGAAATAATTATGGAAAGTATATTAGGGAGGATTGAGGTAGAGATTTTCATTGGCCTAAATTTTGGGCTATGGAATATGAACATGTAATAATTACTTGTAGATAAATGTTTATGTGGTGTGATAGATATTTTTTTCTACATATTTTAATGTAAATGATATAATGGACTATATAGCTAAATGGCTTGTCAAACTATGCTTGGGAGATTATATGCTAATGAATTCTCATGAGGAGAACATTGCTACAAAAATTTGGTAAATTCTAGGTAACATATATTATGAAAACTTATTGTTCATAATGCTAGAATAAATAAGCTCATTCCATATATAGTTTGCATATCATGTTTTCTAGGTTGACACATTCACACTTAGCTTAAACTTAATTAGAATTTTAATCTTTCACTCTCACTTCATATGGTTGAGACACATGTACTCATTTTTAAGATATCTAGTTCGTGTCTAATTAGCACATGCTAAAAAAAAATCTATATAAGAAAACATATATTACATATTGAGAGGGCTAGTTAGTGATTTAGTTCTACCTCCTCTACCTTGCCTACATATAGAAGGCTCTCATTATACATATTTTGACACTCTTTATGGTATATTATATTCACACTTTTATGAACATTTATTTACTAGTGGAAGGAAATTTTCATGTTGAAAATTAAAATATTGGCTTCTCCAACATTATAATATAGCCATGATTGGATGTCCATCAAATTAACCAAGGTGAATCCAACAGTTAGATCCATCATCACAAATCATGGATCCAAATGAACATCACCATTATGTTTGGAAGGTTTGAGAAATAAAAATTCTTTTCATTTGGAAAATATTATTTTATTTTATTTTTAGTTTTTTATATCATACACCTAGTTGTATGATATGAAATTTATATAAATCGATACAAAACCATGGAAATCCATATTATAAAAAAAATTGTAGGAGAAATTAAAAAAATTACATAGGCCTATATAACCCCTAACTATGTATTACCATTTTTGTTCAAAACTATTTCCAAGTGGAAAATAAGCAATTTTTGGAAGTCAAATTTATCTTTTAGTTTTATTTTTAGCATTAATTGGAATATTTAACATCTTGAGCTTTTTATTCTTGGAATTTCTCCAGGATCTCAATTATAATATACTCTAGAAAAATATCAATATATGCACTTTTTTCATTTGGATTTTCCTCCACCTAAGGTCCCTACCATGACCTACACAATTTCTATAGCTTTAAGGATTAGTGTGGTTGAGTTGTCATATTGACATATTTTTTAGGGTTCTTGGGCTGCAATAGAGTTTCTTACTTATGGAAAAATCATTTATTGTAATTTAGGATTAAAATTCATCATTTAAAGCCTAATTTTGTCTCTAATCAATTATATTATGTGGTTTTCTCTCTTTTAATTCAATCTATTTGGGTTATTTTCATGACCCATTTAGTTTATCCTAGACCAAAATTTCTTATATCTATATGATTTGGTTATTTCTATAGAGATATTTAAGATAGTTTGTTCCCTTTAGATTATGCGTCTCACATAGTGGCCTCAAAATACTGCAATTTCTCCTTCATCAAGGTCATAAACAACATCAGTTTGAGATTCTTGGGTGTGTTTCTTATAGTTCACGAAATCCTAAACATTTAATCACAATTTTGACATGTATACTTGCTAACGAGATGATGTTGGTCAGAATTTGACTTGTATGCTTCCACCTAAAAGAGGATTCCCTTCTTCATGGTTGATTTCATGTAAATTTTAAGCCTACTTATAAAGGATATGTTGTTGTAGTGGCTACAAAACGTGTTCCAAAGAATAATCCATGAGTGGAAAGAGTTTCTCTTCACTATTTCATTTATTGGTTGGAATAAATATAATTTTATTTACATATGGTCTCTCTATTTGCATAGCATATAGTCATGAAAAATATTCACTTTTCCATCCACATGTGCTCATACCTCTTGAAATATATAAAGTTGTTTCTATATAGTTCATGACATAGAGAAACAAGTTTTTTTCTCTTTTCATTCAACAAAATCCCTAGAGATCTCAATCCAACGATGAAATGAGGGAAAGAGATCTACAATATAGTGTCCTAGGGTCAGATTAATGAATAAAAGGGGGTTCACCACCAAGATAGGGCTTGGAAAGATAAGTAATATGCAAGACCTAATATCAAAACCTAATGTTATGCAAGACATGAATAGATGGCCTAGAAATGGATGCAAAACAAAATAGTAAACTGGAAAAGTATAGAGGTGCACCTAGAAACCTGTAGCAACTTGATTTAAGATATGAAATGCTAAAAATATTGAATTTAAAGCAAGTTGTGACTCATATGCTAGGATAGGAAATTTAGTCCTATATTAGGGTTTCTAGGAAGGAACATAAATCATGCAGTGACAAGTGTGGAACTCTCAAAATATTAAAATTTGGTTGTACTGAGACTCATATGCCAAAAGTGGTGTATCATTCCTACTTGTATTTTTTAGAGGATAGAGATATGCATATGCTCTTCAATCTCTAATCTGTCTTCTCAGCCTTATTTTTGAATCTAAATTGTTGAATTATACTCTTAATGTGTCTTTTAATGATCTTCTAAACAAGGTGACAACTTGGACATCTTTGTAAATTTGACTTCCTTCCAATCTTCCTCTTCAATATTTATTCAACCTAGATCTATAAATCACACACTAAAGAGAGGGAAAAATATTTTTTGTTAGTGGAAAGGGGTTTTCCTTTGTCAAACCCCATTTTGGTAATCAAACCTTGTAATGGAATCAAATATAGAGGAGGAATGATGAATGAAAAAATTGTAATGTTGCAACTCACCAAACCCTAGAAATAAAGGTTGTGAAAATGTATGAAATGGCTCCAACAGATTTGGATCTTGACTCTTGTTTGAATGTTGTCGATCATAACTTTAGTTATTTCTTGAATCATGAAACCCTACATCACAAATGTTAGCTAAAAAAAAACATGATGCATGATGACTTTGACATGATGCTTTATACTTGAATAATGCCCCAAAATGCTTGATAATCAGCTCAGGAAGGCTCTTTAATGCTCTTGTAAACTCTTGAATTCTCTTGTGAAATCTAATTTTCTACAATTTATGAATTCTCAAGTTTCTAGGAGGAAAGTGAATTAAATATCCTTGTATTTATACTTGTTTATGCCAAATTTCCCAAAATTACAACACTACAAGTTGATATTAGATCTAGGGGAATAAAATCCCACCAAAAATTTGAATTTAATTTAATTTTAAGCCACACATGACTCATATGGAAGAAGTGGCCTATGAGTCCCATTAGGATATACTATGGGACACATTTTTCAAGAAATGCTTAGATTTATGTGAAATCTAGATTCAATCCCCAAAACCAAGGTGGGACCCATATACCTAAGGTGGCATATGAGTCCCAGATCACTAAATCTATTCTACACAATAAAAAAAAAATAGTTTATAATTGGTCAAATTACATGTGTTAGGATTATCCTCAAAAAGATGCATTAATTAAGGCTTATGGATGCAAAATAAGGTCAAATAAGGCATAAAGAAGCCCAATTTATTAGTGAAATCCATATATTAGTGTGAAAGTGTAAGAATTTTTTTTAGAATACCATAAATAAGGTACAACTAAGTCCATTTAGTTCACAAGGGCCCAAACAAGTGTCAAAATGTAATGGACAATATTTTTTGACACTACATTTAGCCCCCACTTTAGTGAGAGGAGGAAATTTCTTCAAACTCAAACTAAAGTAGAGGAAATATGCATGAAGAGGGGTCCATATGTACCAATTCTAGTAATATAGGATGAAAATGACCAAGACGGTTGCACAAGCACCCAAGATCAAGATCCTAAGGAAAACCAACATAGGCCTAAAAGAACACACATGAAAATGATATAATGATCAATAAAAAGGTACAAGCATGCACTCCTAGAGACAAAGAGAAAAAAAAATAAAAGGGGTGGATCAAGCTTGGACCATTTGTCCTACATTTTTTGGATCAGATATAAGTTGTTCAAAAAATTCACACTCACTCTTAGGAAATAGAACACTAGGTTTCCTGCTAGGTGAGACACATATACATGGTCGGTATGCGCTCACATGCAAAAGAAAGTGGCTATAGGAAAGTAACACCTAATTTTGACTTCCTCTTCAACCATACCAAAGCTATACCTCCTAATATAATTTTGATAAGGTGCCACACAACAATGAACTTCAAGCTTCATATGGAAAGAAAAAATTCATATGCATGATACTCATGAACAAACAACATGGTTCCACAAGCATGAAAAGTATATTATGTAAGGTAGCCAAATAACCAGAATTTTAAATGAAAATTAGTAATCATTCAAAGGATTTTTTCTTAGTTCATGTAAGCTCTTGACTTATGGAACATTGTGCCTAATGTCTCTAAGATAGCAACAATTGAATAATAGAAGAGTCACAACTTATGGGATGCGGTGTGTCATGTCAAGCCACTAAGAGGAATATAATATGCTAAGAGAGATCACACTCTTGATGAACATCACGCCCAATTTCATCCACAAATTGAAAGATGCATCACATGAAGTAATAAGGCTACAAAATGAAACATGAGAAATGCAAAAATAATAATTCCAATGTATGCCCCCACTTTAAAGAAATTGCTAAACATCATTCTATGAGAAATTACTTTAAAGTAGTAAATGATAGATGGTAATAGTATAGAATATATCAGAGCTTATTCAGATATCCCTATGCCAAATTATATGTTTCCAAATAAAGCTACATCATGAAAAGGAAAAGAGGGGTTGCCCCCAAAATGAAACTCCAAACACAAGAGGGATCTATGGATTTGGGGTGAGTATGTTCTTGCTACAATGTTTTTAGAGAGCTCATAACTTTCATCATTCTCCAAATACTCATAGAACTAGAATAATGACACAAAGAGCGAGAAAACAAATAAAAACCTTTCGAGTCAACATGGAAGAGACATGAATGTCTCGACGCCCTGCGTCATCCCCAAAAGGAAAACAAAAGAAAATTATAAGATAAAGGAAAATATTTTGGGTCAACATGGAAGAGACATGAATGTGTCAATGTCTTTCATAATCCCCAAAAGGAAAAAGAAAGACAAAAAAAGGATAAAGGAAAAATGATTTTGGGTCAACATGGAAGAGACATGAATATCTTGACATCTTGTGTCATCCCCAAAAGGAAAACATAAGACAAAGAAAAGATAAAGGAAAATATTTTGGATCAACATGAAAGAGACATGAATGTCTTGACACATTGCATCATTTCCAAATGGAAAACACAACAAAAGGAAAAGTTAAAAATGTTTACAACATAGAGAAGAATTTAAGTACAAATCGAGGAATGTCACAAAGAGAGAGAGAGAGAGAGAGATACATCAAATAGTACAAGATGGGGGATCATAGTATGCACATGCAATCGCACACATAACATGAAAAAGAAAAAAAAGGAAAAAATTGTAAGGTACATGCGAGTTAACCTATTAGTAGGTTGTCCACATCCCAATTTTGTTCATCATATACATAAGGTAGACAACTCACCAAAGGGAAAATAGCAAGTGTCAAAATAGGTTCATTACCAAGATCAACACTCTTCTTAGGAGAATTATCATTTAAGCTTGTGGAAGAGGAAAACAATATATTCAATTCATTATGCACCTCTTCATCAGTTTCAGCAACTTCATCATCATCATCTAATTTAATCACAACATGATGTCAAATGATAATATCTACAGAGGGATTTAACACCTTTTTTTATTACGGTATATGATCATTTTTCTTTGGAGAAGAGGGAGATTAATCTTTTATTTATTTAGTCAAGTTTGGATTTTGATTTTCTTTGTTTTTTTTTTCATTTAACCTTTGAGCAAGAGCACAACATCTACACCTACACTCTCTAGCATTTCTATTTCTTTTATTACTACTTTCAAGTTTCGTTTGTGTAGGAGTAGGTTTCAACCATAGTTTTCTTTTCTTCCCTAAAGGGTGGAAAATAAGAAACTGTGGAAGGTTGTTCAATCACTTTAATTTTAACTTTGCAAAATTGTTTTATTTTAGTAGGCATGACAGGATTGCCTCTATTATCTCTTGGTCTTTTGTAAGAGATAGGAAAAGGATCTATCTTAGGTTGGTCTTGGTTGTTTCGAATGTCTTTAGGTTCATTCATGGTTTTGTTAAGGATGGTAGGCTCGGTCATAGGCTAAGGCATGTTTTTAAGGGATAGTTTCACTATGCATTTTTCCTTGAAATTTTGATAGGATTTGAAAAAGAAGTCCCTACGAGACTGAACAGGTTGAATAGGCTCAAGCCAAAGGAAATATAATGAAAATTCCCCTTGGGAAGACAAAGAATGAAATCCACTATGGTGCATAGTAAAGATTTCATTATCAAAGGGAAATCTTAAACATTTATGCACAATTAATGGGAAAAATTTCATGGAGCATAGCCATGGTTAACCAAGCTTCACACAAAATTGATCCAATGTTGAGATGATGGAGAATGATACCTCTAATGTTTTTAGTCCTATTTTTAAAGGAAAGGTGATCTATCCCATCGTAGGGAAAGTGAGACCATTATGTGTCTTTATCCATTATTTATGTTTATCATATGTTTCTTGATAGATTTCATGCAAAAGTAAGAATTCTTTCACAATCACATTTTCTACATAGATAGGATCAATTAATATCCCATTAGAGGGCTTATCGTAGATTCGGTCAGCTATGTAAAGAGGACCATCGAGTGCATGTTAAATTTTTTATTTAGATGAGAAAGCAATGTCGAGAGGATTTGTAATTCAGCCCTTGCGAGGTATAACTTTGATCAATCCAACCATATCATTTGTAGGCCCTTGTTCATCAATATTTATGGGATCTTGTTGAACAATATCATTCTTCTCATCATTTGTGTGAACATTCATCACATCATTTTGTTTAGTTTCACTAGATTTGATAAATGAAATGTTATGATTAGGCACAGGGTTGGTAAAGATCTATAGGTTTTTGTTAGGAGGGGAAAAAACTTATTTCCTTGATCATTAACACCTCCAATTGAAAGTTGATCAGAATCAACGAGGTCTTGCACAAGATATTTAAGGTGCTTAAAATTTTGCATGTCATGTCCATTTTTTTGGTGATAGTGGCAATAGGAATTTGATCTAAAGTTTGCAGGTAAAGTTTTATTAGGACTGGGAGTTTTAACAAGAGGAAAGGTAATTTTATTTGTTCTAAAATTTGTGACATTATGTTATGGAGGGTATCAGGTATGGGACTTAATTGTCTACCCAAATTACCCAATGCAAAAGGATTTTTCTTCCTTATAGCTGCTACTTTGGTATCAACCGATTAAGTTGGTTCAGGGGGATTTAGTTGAAGAAAAACTTTATTATTTTTTCTAAAAGGTTGATAAATGTTTTGGTTTGCGGGTTCAAACTTCTCAAGATAGGTAGAGGTGGCTTTTCTCTCACGACCTACTAGTGAAGTTTTTATAATCATGAAGGGAAGTACATAAGTGCATGAAGGAGGGAAACTTCATCATGGTAAGCTTATCTTGCATCTTAGTTTGCAAGTCCTCAATGAACATCCTTTGAAGGTGAGGGTCAAGAACCTTTATGTTGATTTGGGAATAAAGTGATTGATAGTGTGATATAAAGTCAGTAATCTTCTCATCACCATTTTTCTTACTTCTCATCAAATTGGCTAGGGTCATCTTAGGGGTCATATGCAATTGAAAATGGTTTTTAAATTTCTCAACAAGTTCACTAAATGAAAAAATTGAGTTGTTTGGTAATGAGGAAAAAAATTCTAAGGCGATATCTTTCAACAATCTAGGGAATTTAAGCTTAGCCAAGAGCTTATCCTAAAGAATAAAGTCACTACATAAGGTGGCATAAGCAAAATTATGGTTAGAATGATATCCTTTTCCACCATACTTCTCAAATATAGGAACCTCTATATCTTGTGGCATTTACCTAGTGTTCTCAATATCTCAAAGGATAAGGGATTTCTTTTGACGTAATATGTAGGTTGGAAATTTTCAATTTTTTTTTATGGTGGAAACTTGCTTTTGAAGGGATGAAATTTTTCGCAAGAGTTGATTTATGAGAGGATCATTTTTTACATTTTGAGATGCAGGTGTATAAGGTGGAGGTTTGTATATGTTGGAGGGACAAGTGAATGGAATGCTTATAGGTGGTAAAGTGGTAGGAGATATGAAGTACGCTACCACAAAGGTACTAGGGATGCTAGTGGAAATAACCATGGAAGGAATCACATTACTAGTAGTTTACATCATTGTTCTAACTTGATTGTTGGTATGGATAGGAATAGAGGCAATGCTTATGGGAGGATGGATTTGGGTTCCTCAAATTTGGACATTGTTTGAAGGTAAAGAAAATCTAGTTGTTGAGGTGAGATGCTTTCCAAAAATATGTACTATGTTATGCACAAGAACTCAACTCCTCCAATTTCAATCATGTGATGGATGTTATATATGGTAGGGATAGCAGTGGTTGAAATGTTTCTAGTAATTACTTGATTTTGTAGGTTTTCTAAGTCTTCATGAATATGGATTATGCTTTCTTCTATAATACTAGAAACCATTGTTTCAACACTTGTCACACTACTTTAAGGAGAAGGGTTGTTAAGGGTATGGTCCATGCCTTGTGAACTAGTTTCAACACTAGTAGTGAAAGAGCTAGATAACCCAAGATCCATAATGATTGTGCTATCACAAGATGACATGAGTCTCAAACTTTGTCTCACTATAGTATTAGCAATAGGACACCAAGTTCAAAAGCTCATGTAAGGGGTGATCAATAAAATGCAAGATGCAATGAACACAAGATAAATGCTATGTTCTAATTCTAATTCAAATAAAATTATACTAATGAAATGAAGAAAATAGAAATTCTACAAACTGAAATAGGTAACTAATAGCGATAAACAAAACCACATAAAACATAGTTTTTAATGCTATAAAATATAATTTAAATTTAAAATGAGACTAAATGACCTAGAGGGGTGTATGACTCTTAATCAAGGTTTTTCAGGGGTTTAAATGATGAATAGAAATCACCACAAAATACCCAAAAATCAAGAAAATTTACCTATACTGGGACTAAATCACCCAAAGGGGTGTATGAGTCATAGTTTAGGGTTTTTATAAATATTTCAAAAAATTCTAAGTGAAAGTTATGCTTTCTGGTTTGGATGATCTCTAGGCTAAGTGAAAATGCATATTTCAAATGGCATTCAATGCTTCGAGAGGAAAAAAAGAAACTTATATGCACTTTCACTAATGCAAAATTTAGAAACCCGATAATGCTAATTAACTAATGCAAAACCTAATGCAAAGTTAATGCACACTAAATCTATGACTATTCTTCACTCCAAATCATAAAATGAAATTTTCTAAATGTAGGTTGACTAAAATGAAAGATAGGAATTTTTCGTTCTATAGCTTAGGACACAGAACAACAAGTTTTCTTCTCTTTCCATTCATTGGAAAACCCTAGAGATCTCAATCCAAGGATGGAATAATGGATAGAGATCTGTAATAGGGTGTCCTAGGGTTTGATTAATGACTAAAAATGGGTTTCACAACCAAGCTAAGGCTTGGAAAGAAAAGTAATATGTAGGAACTAATATTGTTGGGAATAGGATGCCATTTAATTGCAATCCTAAATATATTTCATGTATCTCCTAAGTCCTTGGAAAGTGTTCCCCAAAAATATGATTAGAAAGAGATTAAATTTGAATGAAATGAACATGTTAATTGACATTTATAATTAATTATAAATGATAGGAACATGTGGGGATTCCCAAGAAAAGATCCTACAAAATAGGAGCACTTGGAGCACCCACATGGAAGGAGGAATTCACCTTGAGTTAAGTTAACTGTTTGGAGTAAAACATAACACTTCAATAATAAATGTAAAGACCCTAGAAGTTAAGGATTGATGTTTACATGAATGTAGTTCATTTCAGTTTAGTTTAAATAAGTTTAGTTTAGTTTAGTATAGTTCAATTCAGTTATGGTTTAGTTATCTTCAATTGCATGTAGTTAGTTTTAGTTGAATGCTAGTTGACTTCAGTTGACTTGGAATGCATGACTAGTGACTTGAGTTGCATGACAGATAATAGTTGATACATTGAGTTAAGTGGGGATGATCAATCATGCATGATATTTGCGTGAATGGTGGAGAGATATGTTTTAGTTTACAAACATTGACTTGGACCCATGTTGGGCACCCAAGTTGGCATCTTTGAGTTAACGCTTTTGCATGATAATATATTTTATAAGGCTAAGTTAAGTGGGCTCATTCTCAGGTGCCAACTTTGAGGATAATCTTACAAGATACCTTCAAAATCAACATTGAGTTATGAATTCAATTTGGGATGCCCAAATGGATGGACTTGTTTTAACATTGTTCTTCATGGTAGAACTCTACTTGCAAAGAATAGGAATGGGTTTTGTGAAATAAGCATTGTGCTTTGTAATTGTAAACTCTTTGGAGTTTACAAGGATCATTATTGTCTATATATTGTAGTAGGTTGAAGAGAGTTTATTATATTTTATTTTAGGTTGTGAAGAAGAATTGTTCAAGGAAAAAGAAGCATCTCAAGCAAGGATTGGAATTATTGTAATCTTATTCTAAGATTAAATAATACATTGTTTCTTGGTGGAGTTTTTTCCCAAAAGGGTTTCTCCACAGTATATGTTGTGTAACTTCTCTCTTCTTGTCTTATTCTTCCACAATCTCATGACTACTACAAATGGTGAAATGAATTACAGAAATAATCATCCACAAAGAAATTGTAGAAAGAATAATTAATTATATCTAAAATATCATAGTTTTACAAAGTATTAAGCTACATAATTACCTCCATTTTCAGCATTTGGTATCAGAGCAGAGGTCGGTAGAGTTTTATATTCCTTTCTCTTAAAATTTTGAAGGTTTTTTGGTTGTAGTGGGAGATTTTACAATTGTGTTAAATTACTAATTTTGGAAAATAAGTTTGTTACAATGAGTTTTAATTCTTGTTTATATATTGAAAGATTAAATGTATCTAAAATATGAGATGTAGAAACTAAAAATAGGGGATATACTTGAAGAGAGAGATTAGTGGTTAGTTGTTGGTAATGAGAAAACGTCACCTACAATGATGCCAAATGAGGATTGGGCTAAGCTTGATAAGAAGGAAAGAGGGACCATAATATTATTTCTTGTTGATGATGTTATCTTGAATGTTTTAGAAGAAACTACTGCATATAATTTGTGGAAGAGAATAGGTGATATTTATCAAACTAAAAGTCTTACTAATAAGTTGTATTTGAAAAGATAGTTGTATTTTTTAAAGATGAAAGATGGTGATTCTATTGAAAGTCATTTGAATGATTTTAATTTGATTCTAAGTTAGTTAGCATTTGTAGATGTAAAGCTAGAAGATGAAGATAAATGCATATTGTTACTTTGTTCTTTACTAGAATCTTGGGAAAATCCAATTGTTGCTATCAGTGGTAGTGGTGTAGATCTGAAGATGGACAATATAGTTCATACTCTCCTATAAGAGGAGATAAGGAGGAAGTCTAAAATGGAAATCCAAGATTCCTTTTTTGTAAAAGGTAGGCCTAAGAAAAATGAACCTGAGGGAGACAAGGAAGGGAAAGGTAAGTCAAAAGGATGGAGTAAGGTAAAGTGTTGGAACTATGGGAAACCAAGGCATGTGAAGAAGGATTGTAAGAATAAGCAAAAGAGTTTTGATTCCTTTATAGACAAATCCTTAGATGACGATAATCATGCTTTGATCATTTCATGTAAAAAATTTAGTGATGACTCTTTGCTTGATCTTAAAGAGTGATCTTCATGAGGAGGATGGTAGTCACGATGCCATGTGTAGCTCATACCAGGTTTTAGTGGGAGTTGTTGGTAGTGATGTGGATGCATCATTGGTAAGGTTATCTTCATATGATTGGGGATATGGTTTTTCCTTCATTTAGAGTGGTTTCTATTATGTCATGGTTTACTTTTGATATGCATTTAGAATTTGGCATGGCACTTGTTCTCCTGAGACCAGGATGTATATATGTTATGGTTCATGTGATCTCCTAGTAGGATATGGTTAGATCATGTTGTCATGTTTATATTCTTGATTCATGATTGGAGCTTTGACATTGACCTTGTGTATTTCTCTTAAGTATTGAGTACATTAATCATTTAATTGATTACTTCATGATAGTGCTATGTTGCATTTGGAGTTTGGCATGGATTGGTTGGTTATAGGTCCATATGGATACTTGGAGAAATAGGTGAGGCTTGAGTTATCCTATGGTAAGAGATATATGTTGGAATGGTTACTTGTTAAAAAATCTTTTTTCAATAGGAAAGTCCGAGAATCCTACAACTTGGTTGGATGTGAGTTCAACATACTTGACAGTTTCACATACCTCCAAAGAGGTAGTTTGGATACAGAGACTTGGGAAAGGTATTGGTTTTAATTTCAAGTAAGTTAAACTTGAATGTGATAGTCAAAGTTCTATGTGTTTAGCCAAAAATCCTATGTATCATGCTCATACTAAGCATGTTGATGTTCAATATCACTTTGTGTGAGAAATGGTTGAGAGTGGGAAGGTATTAATTGAGAAAGTTGACACTTTAATTAATGCTTCAGATTATCTTATTAAACTAGTTCCTATTGATAAGTTCTCTTAGGTTTTAATCATTTCCTTGGAACTTCATAATTATTTAGGTTTCATTTGAAGTTGGCATGGATTGATTAGTTAGTGCAAGAAGGCCATTGGCCTTGATTCCTATACTTGATTTATGAAATGATTCCTTGTTTAGAATAATTGCAATGTATAATTTCAAGTGGAGAATGTTGGGAGTGGGATGCCATTTAATTTCAATACTAAACATATTTCATGTGACTCCTAAATCCTTGGAAAGTGCTCCCCAAAACTAGGATTAGGAAGAGATTAAATTTGAATGAAATGAATATGTTAATTGAAAATTTTAATTAATTATAAATGATAGGAACATGTGTGGATTCCCAAGAAGAACTCTTACAAAATAGGAGCACACAGGCCACCCACATGGAAGGTGGAACTCACCTTGAGTTAAGTTAACTATTTGGAGTAAAAGATAACACTTCAGTAATGCATGCTAAGATCCTAGAAGTTAGGGATTGATGTTTACATGCATGGAGTTCAATTTAGTTCAATTCAGATTAGTTCAACTTAGTTAAGTTAAGTTTAATTTAGAATTAGTTTAGTTCAATTCAATATAGTTAAGTTCAGTTTAGTTTAATTAAGTTAAGTTATGGTTCAGTTATGGTTCAGTTATCTTTAGTTGCATGTATTTAGTTTCAGTTGAATGATGGTGGAGAGATATTTTTTAGCTAACAAAGATTGACTTGGACCCACCTTGGGCACCCAAGTTGGCATCTATGAGTTAACACTTTTGCATGGTAAGATATTTTATAAGGATGAGTTAACTTGAACCACTCTTGGATGCCAACTTTGAGGATAAACTTACAAGATATCCTCAAAATCAACATTTAGTAATGACTTCAACTTGGGATGCCCAAATGGATGAAGGACTTGTTTTGAAATTTTTCTTCATTATAGAACTGTACTTGCAAACAATAGGTGTGGGTTTTGTGAGATAAGCATTGTGATTTTCAATTTTAAACTCTTTGAAGTTTACAAGGCTCATTATTATTTAAATATATTGTAGCAAGTTGAAGAGAGTTTATTAGATTTTATTGTAGGTTGTGAAGAAGAATTGTTGAAGTAAAAAGAAGCATCTCAAGAAAGGATTGTAATTATTGTAATCTTATTTTGATATTAAATAATACATTGATTCTTAATGGATTTTTTTTTCCTGAAAGGGTTTCTCCATGGTATATGTTGTGTAATTTCTTTCTTCTGGTCTTATTCTTCTACAATCCTCTATCTACTTCTACAAATGGTAAAATGAATTAAACAAATAATCATATACAAATAAATTATAAAAAGAGTACTTAATTAATCTGCAATCTCATAGTTTTACAAAGTATTAAGCTACATAATTACCTCCATTTTCAAAAAATATCAAAACCTAATTATATGCAAGACTTAAATAGATGACCTAGAGATGGACGAAAAATAGAAAAGTAAACTAGAAAAGTAAAAAGTTGTGCTTGGAAACTTGTATCGGCTTGATTGAAGATCTTAAATGTTGAAAATTTTTAATTTAAATCACATTCGGACTCATATGCTAGGATGGGAAATTTGGACCCAGATTAGTGTTTTTGGGTAGGAACACAAATCTAGCAATGACAAGTCAAGAACTCTTGAAATATTAAAATTTGGCTTTACTAGGACTCATATGGTAGAAGTGGTGTATCATTCATGATTTTATTTTTTTAGAGGATTAAGATCTAAATCTACTCTTCAACCTTTCCTCTATCTTCTTAGCTTGATTTATGAATATGAATTGTTGAATTATGCATTGTAGGTATCTTTTAATGGTCTTCTAAACAAGGTGAAAACGTGTAAAACCTTGCATCTTTGGCAACTTTTTTCCAATCATGCTCTTTAATATGTCTTCAACCTAGATTTGCAAATCACACGCTAGAGAGAGGGGAAAATTTTGGCTTTTAGTGGAAAAGGGTTTACCTTGGTCAAACCCTATTTGGTAATCAAACCTTGTAATGGAATCCAATATAGACAAGGAATGATAAATGAAAAAAACGTAATTTTGAAACTTACCATACCCTAGAAATAAAGGTTTCTAACATGTATGAAATGGCTTCAATGGATGTGGATTTTGACTATTTCTTGAATGTTGTAGATCTTAGCTTGAGTGCTTTCTTGTATCATGAAACCCTACATCACAAATGTTAGCTAGAAAGCAAAGATGATGCATGATGACTTTGAAATAATGCTTGATACTTGAATAATTCTCCAAAATGCTCAATAATTATCTTTTCAAGTCTCTTGAATGCTCTTGTTGTGTCGTAGAAAAATGATCCCTTGACATTTTCATGGACTTCAAGGCCTTTCTTCATCATGCTTGATTTTTTTTGCTTTGATTTAATGTTGTAATGTGGCTTAAACATTCACATTAGGTTATAAAAAATTCAAATTATGGCATCTTATGAAATTGTTGTGAAGTGTTGTAAAACATTTCTACACTTTTCTTGACTCTATTCATTACAATTCACTTAAAAACTACATTTTCATCACTTATCAACTCCTATTTTGGAGTGTTTTATTTAGTCTTGTAACAATATTTCACACTTTTCTATACATAATTTCAGTATTTACACCTTTCTTATACTTTATTTGATCCCTTTATGCCATTATAAGGCTTAATTAAGTGTACTTTTTAATGTAAACTTGACAAATAACATTAAATGTAACTTAATTCTTGACACCCACTTTCACTTGTCCAAGGTGGGACCCATTCACCATGGGTGGAAAATGAGGCCCCCTTGGCTCCAAATTCTTTTTTTTTTCAAATTTCCTTTTGGGTTTTTATTCAAAATTACTTGATGTCAGCTTGTGATGAGGTATCAATGGGTTACTAAGGCACAAGAGTCTATAAATAAGTGTTTTTATATCCATTTCAATCCCCCCCGTTAATTCACTAATTCATCCAAGCATTCAATAATCCATTCAAGAACTTTGCATCATTCAATCAAGCATCAATCAAGTATCTTCGATCAACCATTGAGATACCTTCAAATTTTGAGCATCAAAGGTGTGGTAAGTTTATGACATTTGCATGTTATCTATTTATCATACTCTTTTTATGTCATTTCATTATTTAGGGTTTGATTACCAAAGTGGGATTTGACTAGGGGAAACCCCTATTCTCTAACCCTCAACCGTTCTTCCCCTCTTGCATGTGTGTTTGTAAACTTGTTTATGTATATCTATCAAGCATTTAGGTGTTGAAAATTGGTAAAAAATTCAACGAGGTGATTCAAGTCAAATCAACCTTATTTCAAGCTAGGAGACGACATTCTATTCATTTTCTGTAGAATTAACTTTGTCAACTCAACAAATAGACAACCTCAGATCTAGTGCTATAGAATTGGTTCCTAATTTCTCAAAATTTTGGGAGAGGACTGATTCACCACTAGTGGTAAATGAGTGCCACCTTAAGGTTGGAAATTCAAATTTTGTTAGATTTTGGATCCTGATGTCCACTCACAAACTAGTTTTTGACAATTTTCACTAGTAGCAAGACTGATTCGCCATCAATGGTGAATGAGTCCCACTGTTGATTTTTAGTAATCTTGGACAACATTCAAAATATTCTAGATTCTCCATTATCTTCCCAAGTGCACTTTGATTCAACCTTCTTTTATTTTTTGCATGTGCATCCTTACTTTAGTTCATGTTTGCATATCTCACTATGTTTTCAAACGTTATATAAAGATTAGATCTTCCATTCATAATTAGTCAATTAATTCATATAATTGCACTTAGATCAAAAATAATATCATGCATTGCATAATTTGAGTGAACCAACCTATATTTTGTGTTGGGTTTGTCTCTCTCCTTTTAGGTGAAACATCCTAAGAGTGTAAGAGTTTCCTATAGATCCCGCACCCAAAAATCTATAGTTCATTTTGGTGAACTTGACATTTTGAGCACTCTTTCTTTTTTATTTCTTTTACATCTTGCTTCCTAGAGTACATTTGCATCAACATTAAATTATGGTATTGTTTCTTTTGCATCCTAGGGTTTCTTCAAATTGCATTAGAGAAAGACTCATTTAGACTTCATTTTTGCATATCATAACATTGAAAAAATGAAAAAATATGCATTTACATCCTTAATTTGCATCTGAAAAGAATTATAATCACCTTAAATTTTCTAAAAAACACAAAAAACTATCATACTTGGACTCATTCATTACCCTGGGCGAATCAATCCACCTACACATTTTAGAGAAGATTTTTTGGAATTTTCTAGGTATTTCATACATTAGAGTTTTATGTACTTGATTCCTGTTTTTCTTTCTTGATTCTCTATTTCCTACTCTTTCTTGTTTCTTACTTTACTTGCAGTCATTTTCATCATGGATTTTTCATTTAACAAGTTTTGGAATTCATTGAAATCCTTGGTAGACATGTCCAATTATTCCTTTGGCTATGATCCTAATTACCTTGAACTTCCACTTGCTCCTTCAACTCCTGATGATTTTCCTCTTTGTAATGTAGACATCATTGGAGAAGATAATGCTAGCATGAACAAGTTATTAAAGTAATTTCTTCATAAAATTGAAGCCAATGTAGTCATTTACCCATCCATGAATTCACAATATCTCCCTACTATTGCACCTCCTAATCACTTTGCATACTTACATCCTAAAATCAATGAAGGACCTAAGGTTCCTCCATCAAGTGGACCTAGTTCCTCTAAAAAAACCCAATCATAACCATTTTATGATAACAAAGTTATAGAAACTCCTATCAACCTTGAAGAAACATATGGAAAATGCTTGACTATCCTAAGTAAACAAGTGTGTGACACAACAAATGAACATAATACTCATCAACTTCTCGAACAACAACCAACATCAAAAAACATAATAGGACTAGGATATCAAGATCCTCCTCATGCTGATAAGCCTCCTTTTGAATCTTGGAGACTTCGCAATGATGGTAAAGTGATGATTCTCCTCTTGAATTTAGCATTCTTCTTGCACATGAAAAACTGCTACATAATGATGACAAGAAGGATGCTAGGATCCTCATTGGTCCTATTCCTCATTCAATTCATGAACAAGGAGACTCTAGCAAATGAAAAACACCTTATAAACTTAAAAAAATGAATTTTCCTACTCATCCTCCACCTGCATGTGAAAGGAGACTTCAACTACTCTTAAACAAAGGTCTCATACTTTTACCACCTATGAATAGGTTGGTCATCCATCCTAAAGATTCTAACATACCATATTGAAAATATTATCATATTCTTGGAAATTGAAGGACATACTGGATAAGTATCACTTCATTGATACCGATTATTTCCCTATCATCCCTTAGAACAAGAAAACTTCTCATGCTATAGTTGTAGAACTTTCATTCTCACTATTTTATGATTTTTCTCATCACCCACCTCAGCTCATTCTTTTCCTACACTCAGTAGGGGCAAAAAGTTCTTACCCTTTTCCTCGTAATGCATTTCTCATTATCTCTTAATCACGTCATTTATCTTCCACTTATATTACTTCTTAAGATTGTGAAGTCAATAACTTAGTTAATGGTTGACTTAAATTTTTATTACTAGATCCTTTTATATATTTTTTTTCTTTTATGTGTATCATGCTCCCCCATAATGTACGTTTGATGTTCTCTCCCTTTGTGCACTTCCTCTATTTGTACCTCTATTCTACTATATGTCATAGATTTCTTTCAACTTTTACTTTTTTTTTGTGTTCTCATTTTGGGGATGACACAAAGCATTAAGAAACCCTATGTCTCTTCAATGTTGACCCAAAAGGTCCTTTTAATTTCTTTTTCTCCTTTATTTTCTATGTTTCCTTTTGGGGATGATGCAAAGCATTGAGCTTCCCTATGTCTCTTCCATGCTGATCCAAAAGGTCCTTTTCTTTTTCAATTTTTATTTTTTGTTCTCCATTTGGAGATGATGCAAGGTATTGAGACTGAAATGTCTCCTTCATGTTGGCCCAAAAGATTTTCCTTTTCTTTTTTCTTTTCATTTTATGTTCACTTGTATTTTCCTTTTGGAGATGATGCAAAGCATTGAGACTGCAATGTCTCTTCCATGTTGACCCAAAATGGACTTTTTTTTTCTATTTTTTCCAATCTCTTTGTGTCATTCTTCCAGTTTCATGTGCTTTGTGGAATGATGATAGTTCTGAGCTCCTTCATAGAAACATTGCAGCAAAAAATATACTGACCCCAAATCCATAGATCCCTTATGTGTTTAGTGTGTTCCTTTATAGGTGGAAACTCTCTTTATTTTGTTTTCTTTTTCATTTACATGACACAGCCTTACTCGGAAACATATGACTTGGCATAAGGCTTTCCAAGTTGGATCTCATGTCTTTTTTTTCCTTTGTGCATCTTTCCTTTGCTGCTTTAAAGTAATTGCTCACAAACAAATGTGTAGAAATTTCTTTAAAGTGGGGGGTATACATTAGCATAATTCATTTTCATTCTTGGTTCTTAGTGTAGCCTTGTCACTTCATACGATGTGTCCATCACTTTGTGGATGACATTGGGTGTGATTTCCTTCATAAGTATGATCTATCTTAGCATATTACATTCCTCTTGGTGGCCTAATATGATGAAGTGCATCCCCTAAGTTGTGAATATTTTATTCTTTGATTGGTCCTCTCTTGGAGAAATTAGACATAATTTTCCCTAAGTGATATACCTTACATTGACTTAACAAGACTCCTTTGAACATCTTTTTGCATTTTATATTTTGCATTTTTTTTACATTTTACATATTTTCCACCTTGAGAAATGCGACTTGCATGCTTGTGGTACCTTTCTTGTTGTTCATGAGTTCTAATCATATGAAGCTTTTCTTGTCTTGTGAAGCACAAACCAACATTTTTCTTTGTGACACCTTGTTAAAGTGATCAAGAGGTATAAATTTCATATGGTTGAGCGGGAATCCCATCCAACGACATGAATTTCCCCATATCGACCTTTTTGTTTGTGAGTATATACCAACTAGTGTATGTTTCTCACCTTTTGGAAATTCTCACCCGACAGGCCACCATGATTTTTTTTTCCCCAAAGTGAGTATGCATTCTCTTTTTTTCACAAGCAGCCTAGATCTAATCCACAACTAGTTGGAAAGATGATCAAAGCTTAATTTTATTTTCCCTTTTCTTTACATGTGTGTTCCTTTGTTCTTATGTTTAGTTTTCCATGGGATCTTCATCTTGGGGGCTTGATCATCCCTCTTGATAGTTGTTATTCCATCTTGCTAACATAAGTACATTTTAACCCTCTTCTCGATGTGCATGGATACTTTAGTGTGAGTTTGAAGCAAGTCCATCCTCTCACTAAAGCGGGGGCTAAATGTGTCAAAAAAATACCCCCTTGAAATTTTCATGGACTTTTAGGCCTTTCTTCATTATGCTTGATCTTTTTTTATTTGATTTAATGTTGTAATGTAGCTTAAACATTCACATTAGGTCCTAAAAATTTCAAATTATGGCATCTTGTGAAGGTGTTGTGAAGTGTTGTAAGACATTTCTACACTTTTCTTGACTCTATTTATTACAATTCACCTAAAAACCACCTTTTCATCACTTATTAAGTCCTATTTTGAAGTGTTGTAAAGTCTTGTAATAGGATTTCATGCTTTTCTAGGAATAATTTCACTATTTACAACTTTCTTATGCTATATTTGATCCCTTTATGCCCTTATAAGGCTTAATTAAGTGTATTTTTGAATGTAAACCTGAAAAATAACATTAAATGTAACTTAATTCCTGACACCCACTTTCAGGTCTAAGGTGGGACCCATTCGCCATGGGTGGTGAATGAGTCCCCCTTCGCTCCAAATTCAAAATATTTCAAATTTCCTTTCAGGTTTTTATTTAAAATTACTTGATGTCAGCTTGTCATGAGGTATCAATGGGTTACTAAGGCACGAGAGTGTATAAATAAGTGTTTTTACGTCCATTTCAATGCCCCCATTAATTCAATAATTCATCCAAGCATTCAATCATTCATTCAATAACTTTGCATCATTCAATCAATCATCAATCAAGTATCTTGGAGCATCCATTGACATATCTTTAGATTCTAAGCATAAAATGTGTGGTAAATTTATGACATTTGCATGTTAACTATTTATCAGAGCATCCATTGATATATCTTTAGATTCTAAGCATAAAAGGTGTGGTAAGTTTATGACATTTGCATGTTATCTATTTATCGGAGCATCCATTGACATATCTTTAGATTCTAAGCATAAAAGGTGTGGTAAGTTTATTACATTTGCATGTTATCTATTTATCATACTCTTTTCATTTCAGTATTTAGGGTTTGATTACCAAAGTGGGGTTTGACCAAGGAAAACCCCTATTCTCTAACCCTCAACCATTCTTCCCCTCTTGCATGTTTTTTTGAAGCCTTGTGTATGCAGATTTATCAAGCATTTAGGTGTTGAAAAGCGGTCAACAAGTCAACAAGGTTCTTCAAGTCAAATTAATCTTATTTCAAGCTTGCAGAAGACATTTTTTCTATTTTCTACATAATTAACTTCGTCAACCCAATGAGTAGACAACCTTAGATCTGGTGATACAAAATTGGTTCCTAATTTCTCATAATTTTGGGAGAGGACTGATTCACCATCAATGACAAATGAGTCCCACCTTAAGGCTAGAAATCCAAATTTTGTTAGATTCCAAATCTTGACACTCAGAAACTAGTTTTTGACAGTTTTTACCAGTAGTAGGACTGATTCACCATTAGTGGTGAATGAGTCCCACTATTGATTTTCAATAATCTTAGACAACATTCAGAACATTCTATATTCTCCATTCTCTACCCAGGTGTGCACTCTTATTCAACCTAATTCTTTTATGTTTTGCAGTCATTCATACTTTAGTGCATGTTTGCATTTTACTATGTTTTCAAACATTATATAAATCTTAGATCCTGCATTCATAATCTGTCAATTAATTCATATAATCACACTTAGACTATTACATTAAGCATAAATAACATCATACATTGCCTAATTTTAGTGAACCAACATACATTTTGTGTGGGGTTTATCTCTCTCCTTTTAGGTGAAACATCCTAAGAGTGTAAGAGTTGCCTATAGATCCCACACCCTAAAATGTACGATTCACTTGTAAACTCTTGAATGCTCTTGTGAACTATAATTTTCTATAATGCATGAATACTTGATTTTATATCAGAAAAATGAATGAAATAACCTTGTATTTATACTTTTTATGCCAAATTTCCTGAAATTACAATGCTACAAGCTGGCATTAGATATAGGATAATAAAATCCCACCAATAATTTTAATTTAATTTAATTTTGAGCCACATGAGACTCATATTCCAGAAGTGGCATATCAGTCACATTAGGCTAGGCTATGGGATACATTTTTTAGGAAATGTTTAGATTTATGTAAAATCCAAATCGGGGCCCCAAAACCTAGGTGGAACCCATATGCCCAAGGTGACATATGAGTCATAGATCACTAAATTTGGGCCGCACAATCTAAAAATATTAATTTATAATTGGTCATTACATATGTGTCAGGATTATCATTAGAAAAATGCATTAATTAAGGCTTGTGGATGCAAAATAAGGCCAAATAAGGCATAAAGAATCCCAATTTATTAATGAAATCCCTAAATTATTATGAAAGTGTAAGAAATTTTTTTACAACACCTTAAATAAGCCACAATTAATTTCATTTGCTTCACAAGGGCCGAAACAAGTATGAAAATGTAATAGATGGCATTTTTTGACACTACACCTCTCATATATAGCCTAAAATCTACCATTAAATAGTCTAAACTGTTAGATGTAGTGAGAAGTGAAAAATGAGTTAGAATTTAATTTTATTCATAAATCACATGTATCTTCAATAAAGAAATGATCAAAGAAAACAATAGAGGAATTGTTATAAAATCTTCAAAAAGATAAATTAATGAGAACTAGAAGAGAATTTTGAGAATACTCACATCACTCTCATTGAACTAGTTGAGGTGAGAGGAGAGTAATATATATAAAATAATATGAGCATACACATCTAGGAGGTGAATTAACTCTAGCCAACCACCAATAAAAGGTGAGAGCTTCTACCTAGTTGGAAAATTCCAAAAAAAGTGGAATAACCTCCTCAATTAAAGATAATAGTAGTTATGAGAGGTGGCACAAGAATCCAAAGAAGGGTGTGTAATTGAGCTACTCATGATGTGAGGGATAGACTAACTCATGTAGCTAATGTATTTTCCATGTTTCCTTATATTAAATACACCTAATAAACCAAATAAAGATTAGTAATATTTGTAGGAGAAAAAAATGGCACCTAACATAAGGAATATAGAAAACCTACACTAACATCCCCCTTAAGCATAACTTAGGTGGTTGAAAATGTGGGTCCTAAAAATGAAGAATGGTGAGGTACCCATTTACAAAGAGACCCCCCTCAATACAAGAAAACCCCCATCAGAGGAAGATCCCCCAAAATTGAGACATAAAATAAATGACTATGAAGTCTCCTCAAATTAATAACATGCCACAATGTTATAAAATCTAACAAATAAGCAAATTTTCTTTTAGCGTAGGTTTTGGTGAAGATATATGTGATCTTCTTTAATATAGGAAAATATTGAAGATCAATGATGCATTCCTACATTAACTTCTAAATGTATTTCATATGAATCACAATGTGTTTAATCTTTTGATGATGAAATTGATTCTATGAGATTTGTATCACACTATAATTGTCATAGAAGATGACTATATGATTTTTGAATGAATTCCAAAGTCTTTGAGAATTTTCTGAATCCAAATATCCTTTGTAGTGGAATTACCTTCCCCTCAATACTTAATCTATTTAGATGAAAGAGAATTTGTAGATGCTTCTTTTCTTGATTAAAAAAATTGGATGAGAATTAAGTTAGCATGAAGTATACTTGTGATCCTATGAATTGCTTACCTAATCTAAATTTGTATATCCCACAAAGTCAATATCCATTCCCGTTACATACTATAAACCATGACACTTATTAGCTTTAATGTAGTGGATAATCCACTTAGCTACTTCCCAATACAACTCATGTTGCTCTTGCACAAATAGAGAGAGACCATGCCTACAACATATTAAATATCAAGTCTCATATAATTCAAATAAATGATACTCTTAATAATCTATGAATATAAAATTCCATCAACATAGGGTGAAGAATACATAGCCTAAAATTTAACCCCTAACAAAAATAGATTAGGTGTAGGCTTATCATCAAGTATGTAAAATATGGAGAGAATATCAAGAGAATTCTTGGGTCATGAAGGGAAAATATCATAGGATGACTAAGTGATCTCAATTCCAAATAAGTAATACAAAATACCTAATTTTGACATAAAAAATGTATCATGCAAAGTAATTTTCAATACTTTTATGGTGGATGAGTAACTCTTTGTGATCAACACATATCAACATAGAGAACCAAAAATGTGAAAGTGTCATCCTAGTACAAAATATATACATTCAAATTAGAATGAAATCAATCAAACCTAACTATGAGAAGGAAGGAGTCCATCTTGGCATATAAAGCCAAAGGGGAATGATTGAGGCCATAGAGATACTTTCAAAGATGAAAAAATTGAAGGACATTGAATGAATCCATATGGATCCTCCCTATAGATTTCTTCGTAAAGTTCACCATGAAGAATAGAACTCCTCACATACATTTGATTAACTTCCCAATGATGGGATACAACTATAATATGAAAAATTCATATGGAATTCATTTTGGTAGATAGCAAAAAATTCTTAGAGTAGTCAATCCTAGGATATAACTTGGGAGAATAATTTCATGAGCAAGTGAGCCTTACGCTTGTCAAACAATTCATCAACTACAAAAAATATTTGATAGATTGGATTGTATCTAAAAAAAAAATCTTATCTTAGGAAGAGGGACTAGATCTCATGTATGATTCCTTTCCAAGGAATTAAAATCTTCATACATAGCAACATCCTACTTGGTAATACCTAAAGCTTCTTGAAATATTTATGGATATACAATTAAAAGATGAATACATGTGGAGCTTACTAAAATTGTGACATTTGTATTCTCATAAATAAATTATCACCATCCCAATCACTTTCTAACTATAATATCTAACAAGCCGAAAGAGGCTCAAAGGATCAAGAATGTTGAGGAGAATCAACCTCTAAATGATGACTATAATAAGAATGGGAATCCTCATTAAAAAAAAATCATCTAAAGTGGAGAATAAGAATAATCATAAATATTAAGAGGATAAAACCCCCTAAATAACTGTCATTATAATGAAATGTATCTAATGTAATGGTGGATGGAGAAGAACTAGAATTTTTCTACTAATAAAGAAGACTCCTCTCAATAAAATACTCATGAGTTGTAGAATAAAGAATCTTATAGCCTTTGAAATCATCTAGGTAATCAAAATATATGAAATTATTTCTCTACAATTAAATAGAATTATGTTTCTTTCCAAGAATTTGGGCTCATGCTCTACAGAGAACCAAACAATCAAAAGTGCTTAACTATTCGTTTACAACTAGTTAATGCTTAAAAGGTAGTTATCACCTTCATAGCTATCCAGTAGGGGGTCTTCCATGTGCAAGGCCCTAGGTCACAGAGGGACAAGATGTAGAAAGCTACACTAACTTACCTCAACTAAATGTGATGTTTAAGGTGTGAAGATGAGAATGAAGATGACTATAAAGTCCTACAATCACTCTGCAATCTTGAGTTTCAAGGAGGGCTAGGCAAGTTGGTTTTTAGGTACAACTTTTTGCCTCAAGGAGCTCTCCTTCCAATGATAGAAGTGCGGTCATTGGATGACAACATGGCATGTTGGCGTCCTTATGACTAGACAACAATAGAGACAAGGTCAAACCTGTTAAAATGACTAATGGCCTAGCTAACTAACTAAAATTTTAAAATTATATGATTAAGTAAGTAAAGTACTCTCTAATATTATAAATCAAAAATGCGAGAGTGAGAAAGGCAAGGATGATCTCCCCAAGAAATTCAGTTTCCAGATAGCTCCTTGAAGGCATGTCCACCTATAGAAAGAAAGAGGGAAAATTTTAGGTGGCTATATAGGGGCCTTCCTCAGTTAGACCCCCATTTAGGTTTTTCCACCTGCATGAACGGCCAAAGGAAATGAGATAAAGAAAACAATATAATGAAAAGCACAAAATCACTATAGAACAATAAAGTGCTAACTCAACCAAGTGATATAAGGAAGGAAGGGAAGCTTACCACCTCCACCAAGAGTGCTCAAGGCTACCCGGGGGAGAAAATGAGAGTACTCGAGCTTCTGCTACAATGGTCTTTCATTCCCAAATTTTTTTTGTTGGGAACACAAGCGAAAATAACTTAGAGGGGGGGGGTATTACTTGTCACAAAAATTAGACTTATTAAGCTTATTCTTAGATCTAATAAATAAACATGAAATCATAAACCATCACCACATCAAAAACACATGTAACACCAAGATTTTTTACATGGAAACCCTATTAGGGGAAAAACCATGGTGGAAGTTAGTCCACAAGATTATACTCTATTAAAAGTATAAAAGAAATGTAAATAGTAATGCACATGCATTAAAGCACACTACCTAGAGCTCATTGCTAAAAGACAAAAAGGCTTACTGTCCAAAGGAAGACACACTGTCTTATAGAAATATTCAGATTACATCCAAAATATTTTGAAATGAGAAAATAGAATCTACTAATTCCTAACTATAGTTCTAGTTAAGCACATAAACTCTTCTTCACAATTTTATTTTTCCTTCTAAATATTATAACATTATTCACACACAACACTCAACATAATTTGCACACCACTCACACCATATATGCCTTAAAATGGTATAAAAAATTGATCATATATATCTGCAACTAAGAATAACATCATCTACATGTCAACTTTAACAAAATATAAAATATGTACAAACTTTCGGCCCAATCCATAAATAATTTGCAATGCACACCAACCAATGTTAGCCACAACATAGTCAAGCCCCAAAATAGCATCCTAAAACACAAAACCACCTTCAAAAATTATTCCTAGAAGATCAAAAACATGCTACAATCACCTTGTCAGCCATGATCATGAAAAACATGAACACACAAGAAAATCACCAATTGTGAAAACAACGATCAATTCATATCAACAACACAAATAGAGGACAATATAAAAACATCCACATGCATCATGAATCACCATAGAAGCATCCACAACAACTCAAGTTACTAGAATCACATCATCATCTTTTAGGAACACCAACTGAAGCAACAAAACAATTGTCAAAACATAGATACTCATAACTCGATCAAATCTTCATGTGAATATTTAGAACTTTATTTGGATAAACTATATATACTCAACAACAAACCCTTTAATCCAAATTCTCTTATTATGAATATACTTAGCTAGCCAATAGCAGAAATTCACTGCATCACTGACAACCTACAACGTATTTTATTACAATTCTCTCAATATCCTCAACATATACAACCTAAAAAACATTAATTCCAATAGTGTTGACATCAATGACAACCACATATCAACAATATCCAATAGTTCTACAAATGTGATGGAGTTTTGTGTTTGTTCAATGGAGAGATTTTATGCTTGGAGTGAATGAAAATGAATACAAGAGGGTGTGTATGGAAGCTTGAAGTGTGCAATAGCTCATAAGAAGTTGGATTGAATTTTGAAGGGATGAATTTGAAGATGGAATGGAGAAAAAACACCATATTCAGGTTGTTCGATTGAAGGGGGCATTGCAACTTGACTCCCAATGAGAAGTGTATTGCCTCTGTAGGTTTAGTCACATGAATCTACTAGGGATGTAAGCACACAGTGTGGATGTTTGTGCACTGTATGGGTGTCCCTGATAGAAATGCCTCCATCAACACTCAAAATAGGCACCAAGTGGAATGCAATTAGTGAGATTAGGTGGAGTTAAGCCTTCAAACGTGGTTTTATAAAGTGGACAGGGAAAAAATGGGGCTTTCCACATGGGGTGTAAACTCACTCCTATACATTTTTCCCCCACTTTAGTGAGCATGAATACTATTGAGTGCTTAGTAAACTAGATCAAGAAGACTGTAAGGTTAGAGATGTATACCTGAACCATCAAGGAAGTAGTGCTCGGTCTAGTGTACCTAAAGGTCAGGGAGAGTGAAGGACTCCATAGCTACTCAAAACTAGGAAGTTGAAAAGAGAAAGTTCCTTATAGGTTCTTGTTCTTGCATGCTATAGGATCTCAGTCCCATAGGGAAGGTATTCACCATGGACTCAAGCATGAAGAACACCCAAGGAAGCACCCTATAGGCTATTAGTCCCATAGGTAAGGTATTCTCCATGAACTCAAGCATGAAGAATACCTAAAGAAGTTCCCTATAGGATCTCAATCCCAAAGGGAATGTATTCTCCATGAAATCAAGAATGAAGAGTACCTAAATAAGTTCCCCATAGTCTCTCAATTCTATAGGGAAGGTAACCCCAAAGATCTCTCCCATGGAGGAAACCTAAGAAAGTGTCGTAAAGGCTTCAGTCCTATAGGGGAGCGACCCTCAAGATATCTCACATGGAGCTCAAAGGAAAGCACCTCAAAGGCTCTTAGTCCTATAGGGAGGTATCCCCCAAGATATTTCACATGGAGGAAACCTGAGAAAGAATACTCCATAGAGTCAAGAAGTGGCCACATAGGTTAGTAAACAGACAATCACATAGACCATCGATAGTTTTGAAAAAAATTGAAGGGACCATTTGGAAACCCACCTTGAAGGGAGAGTGCACCCAAGGGACATGTAGTTCAGAAGTATATGTTCTCTTTCTTGAATTGATCCTTCATCAAGGAATCCTTTTGAAAGATGTTCAATTCATGAAGGAATTTGAAAGAAAGAATATCCCACCAATGCAAGGGGAAGATCAAAGTTATTCACACTTCGAAGGAAAGTTTAAGTAATTTCTTTACAAACCCATGATGAAGGAAACACATTCCATTAGGGTTCCAAGTTGAGAATGCAATTCTGAAAAGAATTGGTGAAGAATATCAAGAAATTATTCATTGGTAGTGAATGCATTTTCTAAAAGTCAATTTGTTTAAAGAAAGGTGTTTTCACACATTAAAGGGACAACCCAAGAAAAGAAAAGAGAAATATAAAGAGAAGGAAAAAGAGAAAGGAAAATATAAACAAAGGGCACAAGGGGATCTATTTTAGTGGGGTCAGATCTATCTGAGCTCATAGTAATAGGTAACCATATTGCAAGGTGAAAGATCATCAATCACGAACCAAATCAGGAAGAATGCATAGAAAATAAAGTAAAAATAAAAAATTGGGTCAACACGGAAGGGAATCCCAAATTCCCCCAACACTTTTCATCATCCTTAATTTATCAAAAGTCAAGCACAAACATGAAAGAATGATGGGAGAAATAGAAGTAGGTTTACGACACAAAAACCACACCTATATCCAAGCTCCAATAGGGGTGATGAGGTTCATCCAGACAGACATAGCACAAGTATAGAGTAACAAATCACAAAAAACACAAATACACACATGAGATCAAGAAAAGGCCTCCTCCTAACATTGATCATCCAAGAGGTCATCTGCTTCCCACTCTAGATCACCATAGGGAAAAGGAGGATGAACTTGTAGTGGTGGGATGTTAAGAGGAGGGGCATTCAAGCCTCCCACAACAAGGGCCAAGGAAGAGGGACCCGCAAGGTCCTCTCCACTGAGCTCTTGTGGATTAATGGTTAGCAATTTCATGAAGATTGTTGACAAGGTTGGTACTTCATCCATAGAATTAAACATGCACCCCACATGAGCACCATGTCTAGCCAAATGACTTGGGAGTGGTGAAAAACTTAGGGGAAGCTGGAACTAGCTCTATCACCAAGATATAACAAGTCGATGCAGGGCCACCTTGCAAGGAAGACTCCTCTTATGTCCTTCATTACTGGAAGGACCACCCTCTGCCTCCTCTTTCATTGGAGGAGATGAACTCCCCACGGATGAGTAGGAAAGAACCGCAATTGATACAACTGAGGTATTAACCATATCCATGGACTTTAAGAAAGGCTATATATCTGGAACAGTCATCAGCAAGGGTGGCGCCACTGAGGGAGTGATGAACAACTGTACCCATTTAGGGTTAGGTGCATTCATACTCGCAATGGAAGCTAAGAGCAGTATGAGACCAAACTAAAGAGAGGTAGAAAGAACGAAGGAATAATATTTTGTAGGAGGCCCTAAAGAAGGGGTAGTCATTTCTTCCTCTGTCCTTTCCAAGGTAGTCTGCTTAACCAACAAAGCCTTTCTCCAGTGCTTGCGCTCATGTGCAAGGAATTTTATTTGGATCTTGGAGCTAGAGGCTAGAGGGTGTGAAGAAAGAAAAGGTTATTGATCAACCATAGGAACATCCACCATGGTTGTTTTTGGTAGATGGATAGGTTCCTACACAGGAGTAGGAGGAACACACTGAGGAGCAACAGGGGGAGTCGACACAAGAGCATCAGCGATAGGCCTCTTTCCATTCACTACCTTAGGAATAGGAGCAATAGGAGGCCATGAAGCTTGATACAAAGAGGAATCTCCATGATATACCATCTTCCTATCATACTGAATGGGTCTATGCTCCATTAGAAGAATGTGAAGTTCAAATGTGGGATGCTTGGGATTTCTCCAAGTGGGAACCATAGGATTCTCCTACATATGAGGAGTAGAACCCGATGGTATCATAATAGATTAGGAAGAAGTGTCAAGTTGACTAGTAGAAGAGAAGAAAGAGGATCATGAGACCACTTCTTTTCCTTCTTTCAACCCTTAGCAGCATCAATGTCATCATTTAACCATGACCTATGTGAAATAGCATAAGGCAAGGGAGGGTATCTAACTTTCATCCTTAGATTCTATTTCTTATATTTTTGATATGTTTGATGCAAAAGGTTTGTCCTAGGTGGGAGAGGACCAATGGGTGCAAGCCAAGAGTAGTCCAAGGAGTAGCTACCACGTGCAACCAATGGTCTATAATTGATGTTGTGGATAAATTTTAGATATTTATGTACAACAGAGGGTACTACATTCATCACCACCAACCAAGGGATACCTAATTTCACACTAAAGAGATTAGACCCAGGGATGATGTCAAACAAGAGGTTCATATATTTAGATCTCACTAGGACCAATAGGATGATACTTCCTAAAGGGGGCATAGAAATCCTATCATGTCTATGGATAGTACTCATGGGTGCATCACACCCATCTTTATGTAAACATTTAATCATCATAATTTCATAAGTGATTATGTTTACTTGTGATGTCAGATCAACAAGGACACCTAATATGATGTTCCTATTGATCCGCATAGGAATATAAAGAGGAGATGGTTCTTTGTTAAAACCCTTCACTAGGTCCTCTGAAGCAAAGGTTATGCTAATACCATTGTCCATAGGTTGCATAGAGGGGAGAGGTTGATGCATAAGGGAGGCCATAAAACACACTAGAAAATACTTGCATAAAGTCCATAAAGGTAAAAGGATAAGACAATGACCCAACCAAGGTTTCATCATGCAATACCTTTGGAACCTTCCAACTACATGAACTAGGGGTTGTAGGTTGGGTTGTAAGGAAACAACCTCACAACACTCACACCTAAAAAAATCCTATAGTACAAGGAAAGGAACTATTAGTATCATAAAAACAAAACCAAGATGGTTCACATCGGGTTCACTAAAATGTAAGGTATGTTGGTAACACAAGAGTAGACAACTGAGAGGGGGGGTGAACTAGTTGTCAAAAAAATTATACAAATAAAACTTATTGTCAAATTTGATATATAAACATGAAGGCATAAACAATCACCACATCAAAAACACACATAACACCAAGATTTTTTTACACAAAAACCCTATTAGGGGAAAAACCATGATGGAGGTTAATCCACAAGATTATACTTTGTTAAAAGTATAAAAGTTTTATAAATGGGGAATGCACATGCATTCAAGCACATTTCCTAGAGCTCACTACTCAAATACAAAAGGATTATTTTCCAAAGGAGGACTCATTGTCTTATAGTCACATTTGGATTACATCCAAAAGATTTTGAAATGAGAAAATAACATCTTCTAATGCCTGATTACAATTTTGGTTAAGCACATAAACACTTTCTTTTGCTCACTCTTCTTCACACTTTACTTCTTCTTTCAAAATATTAGAACATTATTCACACATAGAACTTAGCATACATCACACACCATGCCATTAAATGGTATAAACAATCAATCATATATAACTGCAACTAAGGATAACATCAACTACATGTTGGTCTAACAAATTATAAAATGTGTACAAATTGTAGCCCAAATCAATAAACAATTATCCATGCGTAAAAAAAAATGTCAGCCAAAACATAGTAAGCACCAAAAAAAACATGTTTCAAACATTAAATAGCTTAAACAATTATTCCTTGAAGATCTGCAACATCCTATAATCGCCCTATCCTCCATGATCATGAAAAACATGAACTCACAAAATAAAATCACCAAATGCGAACACAAAGATCAATGTAGACCAACAACATAGATAAAGCATGATCTAGAAACATCCACAAGCATCATGAATCACCATAGAATTATCTTCAACAAATCAAATTAATAGAATCTCATTGTCTTCTTTCAGGAACACCAACTAAAGTAACAAAACAACTGTTAGAACATAGATACTCATAAATCAATCAAATCTTCATGCAAACCTTTGAAAATTCATTTGGATAAACTAGATATACTTTCCAACACACCCTTTAATCCAAAATCTCTTATCATTAATATATTGAGCTAGCCACCATGCTAAACTTCACTACACCATCGACAACCCGTAACTTATTTTATTACAATTTTCACAATATCCTCGACATATACAATGTTAAATAGATTAATTCCAATAGTGTTGAAATCAATGACAACCACATATCAGCAATATCCAACAATCTCCCCCTTTGGCATTGACTGAAACAAATGATGTAAAATACACCATCAACCCAAATTTTTCTTAGCACTTTAACCCCTTAGATTTTGACTCTTTTCTCCTTAACTCTTTCACAGTTTTTCAAATGAGTCTTCTTACCCTTTGAAATAAATGAAAAATATGCATATCATATTTCTCCACACAAGATTTGAACCACATTTCTAAACATCTGACTACTCCCCCTAAGTAGCAACCACCAAAACATCAATTTGGATCACCATATATGACTATAAAATGCATAGACTAATGCAAGTCAATGCATCTTAATACTTATTAGGAGGGGTAATCACCCCTAACTTCCCTTTGATATATTCAAAATTATCCTTAAGAAAGGGCTTGGTAAAGATATCTGCAATATGTTCCTTAGTGGGCACATACTCCAATCTGACTTCCTTTTCACTCACCTTCTCTCTCAAAAAGTGAAACTTGATAGATATATGGTTGGTTTTTCAATGCAGAACCAGATTCTTAGAAATGTTAATTGCACTTGAATTATCACAAAATATGGCAATAGGTTCATCACACATAAATCTGATATCTTTCAACATCTACTTCATCCACAATACTTGAGTACAATTATTAGCAGCAACAATGTATTATGCCTCTATAGTAGATAAATAAATGGCATTATACTTCTTACTTAACCATCAAATCAACTTCTTTCCCAAGAAAAATTCACCACCACTAGTACCCCTTTTTTCATTCACATCTCCTACCCAATCAGCATCAGTAAAAGCACTCAAAGTAAGGTCATCTTCTTTAGGATACTATAGGAAAAATTAATTGTCCCCTTCAAGTACTTGAAAATCCTCTTCACATCTATCACATGAGATTCCTTAGGATTAGCTTGAAATATTGCAACAATGCATACAAAATTCATGATATCAGGTCTAGTTTGAGTCAATTAGAGCAATCCACCAATCATGAATCTGTATCTATTCTAATTTTTTTAGGAGAATCATCATCTTGTGTTAACTTACATCTTATCACCATATGTGTACCAACTAGCTTTGAATCTTCTATACCAAACTTCTTTAGCAATTATTTCACATACTTGGACTGAGATATAAAGATCCCTCTATCTAGCTAAATAATTTGAAATCCCAAAGAGAATTTCATTTCTCCAATCATAGAAATCTTAAACTCACTCTGCATCTCATCAATAGACTTCATGCAAAATCTATCATCTCCTCCAAAAATGATATCATCAACAAAGACTTCAACAATCAAATCTTTATCATGATCAATCTTGAAATACAAATTACTATTAGTAGTACCTTTATTAAATCCAAGCTTCAATAAATACATGTCCACTTTAGCATACCATGATCTTGGGGCTTGCTTAAGTCCATACAATGCTTTCTTTAGCTGAAAGACCATATCTGCCTAATCAATCAATTGAAATCCATCAGGGTGATCAATATACACTTCTTCCAGTTCACCATTTAGAAATGTTGACTTGACATCCATCTAATAAACCTTGAAGTTTTTGTAAGAAGCATAAGCAAGAAATAGTCTCAAAGCTTCAATCTAACAATAGGAGAAAGAGTTTCTTCAAACTCAATTCCTTCCATCTGAGAATATCCTTTACACACAAGTCTTGCTTTGTTTCTAACAAATTCACCTTGCTCATTCCTCTTGTTCTGAAAGACCCATTTAGTTCCAATTAAATTTTTTTCCTTAGTTCCTGGAACAAGAATCCATGAATCATTCTTCTCAATTTGTAGTAGTTCTTCTTTCATTTCTCCCACCAATGTTCATCTTTGAATGCTTCTTTGACACTATTAGGTTCAGTCTTTGAGATAAAACTCTGGACATCAAATCTGCAAATGGTCAGAAATCTTCACATAATAATATCATACTTTAGTCATTTCAAACACATTAAATTTAATATCCCTATGAAATACTTAACCATGTTAGAATATGTAAAACTAAATAGAATAAGAATAACTAATTGCAAGCATACACAAACATGATTAAAACTTTATTCCTTATTGGATTGGTGCTATTTTTGAAAATAGCCCTTTCCCAATCCTTGATAGATAAGCTTAGATGATGATGATAAGATGGACAAGATTAGCTCTCCATTGAAGAGAGTAACCTTGTATGAGATTGTGGAGTTGAAATGCTCAAATTGTGGAGTGGACAAAATCAATTCTCAGTTTAAGAGAATGAATTTGCATAAAGATTGTGAAGGATTTGCTCAAAGATGAAGCACCTATTTAAGGATTTTTCAAAATGCTAAGTGTTGAAGAGGGACCAATGTGGGATTAAGATTGGACCAATGAAAGGACACTTGTCAAATGGTGATTGGTTGATGTATGTGCAAGATTTGGGAAGAGTGCCCATGAGAGGAAAATTTTGAATTTGAATTTTGCAATGAATGCTGAGTTTGACTTTGGAAGGGGACATGTAAGAGACATGTAAGGCCTCATAAATGCTTTGTTGGGTGTACATGTCAACTTGGGGAGAGATTCAAACTTGGAGAATATTCTTCCTTTATGCCAAGTTGAAAATAAAGGTTTTGATAAATCAATTAAATGCAATTTCATGTGCAAGTGGCCAAATCTAGAGAATGCAAGTGGTTAGGATGTGACATGCATTAGATTAGATTTAATCAGGATTAATTAGCTAAGATGATGATTAGGGTGTTTTGACTTTTATGACTTAAATATTTCATTTATTTAAATTAGAAAAGGATGGAAATGACTTATTTAAAGTTTGATTTATTCAATTAAAGGATGATGTGAACCTTTGATTTATTTAAATGATAAGAACCTGATTTACCTGGTGAATGGATGTGATGCGTTTGATTTATTCAATGAGCAGATGAATTTGCATAATGCTAATTTGATGTGTCTACATTTTTCCCCTCTTTGAAGTGATGTACTTGTTGCGTTGGTTCAAAGAATAAACTTGGCATGATCAAAATTCAAAAAAATTCTGATTTTTTGGATGCCCTAGTCGAAAGTACACTGGTACATAACCCCCTCGAGAGATCGAGTGAAAAGATTCGATTTGAGGGTCAATCTCACAATAAAGAGGTTCAAAATGAATGGTTCTGGATGATGATGCAAATGGGATGATTTTAAGATGCTTAGAATAACAAATCTATATTATCTTAAACCACTTAAATGATGATACAATGTTATATGAGATGGATGAGATTGATGATGTGATATGCTATGGGTGATTTATGAGATGCTTAGACTAACAGATCTATATTATGATGATGGTATGAATGCACGATGGATGCATGATGGATGAACTGGTGATGAATTGGTGTTAGTATGGAAATGAGATGATGACAAGAGGATCCAACAAGCCAACATTATGAGAGATGATGATAGATGGATGATTTGCTTATCAAGGATTGGGATTTTAAAAGGGCTACTTACTTTATGTTTGATAACATGCCTAAGTACGATGCATCAAGGTGTGAAGGACCAGGATGGCGTTGTACTTAATGTGATGGACTTTGACTTGACAAATAGATAGGAGTATTCCTGTTCACACCTAACATACGAAAATCTTGCTAGGATGTACTTTAGAAGTTTTAAACATCTTGGACCAAAACACGGAGAGGTATAACCAATCAATGCAATAGTCAACAAGCCATCCAAAACATCCTCTATACATATCTAACAAATAAAGTATTCTCCAAGTTATTTTACAAGAATGTCCAACAAGCACAACAAACAAAAGAAAAATGATCATTGCCCCATTCCTATCTCTCTAAATCCTTCATTCGGATATCATCGAGAGGTCCTTGGAATGAGCACAATAAGATAAATCAAAAGAAAAGATCAAGTACACAAACAAGTCAATGTTCTTCATACCTTCAGCCAAAGGGTTGTGTTTTGATAGGATAAGAATCCAAAGTGATATCCAAAATGATGCCCATTTTCGGAACGATATATCCTAGGACATGCATTGTATAGGATGATGATGGTTTGATAAGTTGATTGATAGGTTGTTGATATGACATCGATTGACATGTTTGCGAATGATCAAGATTTTGATTTTTTGTTATAGGTTTGTTGTTTTGATTTTGATTTTACGATTGAAGAATGATTTTGCTGATTGCTATGATTGTTTCTATTTGTGTTGCCAAAGGATGAAGGTGATGATCAGTTTATTATGGATGATTGATTATTGTGGGTGCAAGCGAGATGAGACGGATGGATTTTTTCAAATATTTGGATGTTTTTGAAGTTTTAAAATGTTTTGAAGCTATTTTTGGATCTTGATGCTTTTCCGATGTTTTTGGATTTTAGTGTTCTTTTGAATATTTTTTGGAATTTTGATGTTTTTTTTGGAACGTTTTTGGATTTTGATGTTTTTTGATTTTTTTTTTTTAAATTTTGATGTCTTGTGGGCTGATCAAAGATTAGCCTTGCCTACATTCAAGCTCAGAGACGACGTAGTTCGGATTTCAATGTTTTTGATGTTTTCTGCTTTTTTTGAATGTTTTGGATGTTTTTGGTTTTTTAGCATGATTTTGACAATTTGGATATGGATGTGTGATGAAATCAGTTCTGTATTTGGGATTTTTTTGAAAACCAAGCTAAGGTTGATTGATTGAATCGATGGATTGATGATGATGATAACATTGTTGAGGATGCACAACAATGCAAGGATTTGATTGATTAGGATTGATGACGATAACATTGTTGAGGATGCACAACAATGCAAGGATTGATTGATCAGGATTGATGATGATAACATTGTTGAGGATGCACAACAGTGCAAGGATTGATTGATCAGGAATGATGATGATGCAAGGATAGTGTTTAAGCAACACAAGGATATCCCAAGATGATGATTTTTGGATTTGATTTGATTGATCATGATTGATGAAGCTTGATTTGGAACAAAACTTGTTTCGAATGATTGGATGTGACATTTGAAGGGTGCATTAGATGTGACTGATATTGATTATTTGAATCAATGTTCAATGAAATATGAAGACTGATAAGGAATGTATTCTCATCAAAATGTGCCACGGGCTAGTGATTTGGATTTTTGCTCACAAGTGATTTGACCAATTTGGCTTCACATTTGTCAATGTTCAAATCACCACATATGTTGGAGGATATAGACCAAGATTTATTCTCGAAGCAAGATGTAAATATTTGCCCCCAATCTCTAGCAATGTATGGAGTGCGATGGGTGGATGCTCAGATAGGTGTATGGATGGATCATGGATATGGATTATCTTGTGATAAGATAAGGTATTTGGATAATGAATGGTCATTGGATAATGCTTCATGGCTCAGATAATGCTGCATAGGATAAGATCAATTAAAACGGCCCATGTCAAGATGTTCACCACAAGCAAGCATAAAGTGTGCACCAAAGTTTGTCAAGATCAAGATAACTTGGACTATGGATGTAGATGGATGAAAATGGATTGGATAAATGGCTCATGGATGGATGGATTTATTATGGATAAGATGGATGGAATGCTCAATTTATTGCAGATAGGATGAGATGCTTTCAACTAAATTGGTGCATGTAGATGCTCAATTTTACACATGATGCCTGTTTGCTAGGTTTTCATCATGGTCTTTCCCAAAGCACCGCCCATGCAGTTTTCACTAGAGGACGATTTTTTTCTATTTATTGTTTTCAATCCTTTTTTCTAATTTTTTTTGGATTTTCATATTTTTTGATTTTTTTTGTATTTTTCAAAATATTTTAAGCTCATGTTGAATCATGAGGTGTTGCTAATGTGGATTCCCCTATCATAATGTGCCATCGATATCTTGCTTTCAGAAGTTTCTTTGCTAGAATACGTACACTTTAATGCAACTTTTGGAATTCTTGATCTAATTTTTTGATATCGGGGTTAACTCTATCTCTGTGCATACATCGTGATAGCATGCCTTCAGAATCCTTATGATGAAGGGTCATTGCCAATACATGGTCAATTTGAGAATTGGATATCATGTGTGGAGGCGTGGATGGAGTGTGTTTAGGGATAAGAGATGGATTGGTTGATAGCTTGGAATCTTTGACTCTCCAAACTTGGGTAGATGAGCAATGATGGGTGGATATGAAAGTGTGCATGGAATTAGGACCAATTGCTTGATATACCTTGTACGTTGCTTGAAAATCCTGCTTTTTCTTTTGCGGACATCGTTGATGGATACTTTTCCCTTTTTTATTTTGCCCCATAGTTTCTTTGACTAATGGAGTTTGATAGGGATGATCTTTTTTTGTAAGCTTTGGTATCCATATGTATTTGATTTGTCCATTATGCTTTTCAGCTTCTTTTGATTTGATAATGTTCTTCGTACTTTGATTCCATTCTTTCTTTTGACGTTGGTCCCAATTCATGGATGGGGTGATGGGTGGATGAAGATTCATGGCGTGGTTGGTTGTAGTATTGACATTAGCTTCATCATAAGGACTCTTCATGCTCCCTATGTTGACATTTGCTTGAGACAAAGTTGCCCCCAGTATGGTGGTAGTAGCAACTTCATGCTTTGATTCTACTTGTTCGAAGAGCTCTTGTTTAGAATGCATTCTCTGATCAGTGATCACTATAGACAACATTATTTCCATTTGTTGCTTTGCTAATTCTGGATTATACTGTTTTGTCTGATTTTCTTCCTTGAGTGGATAATGTTTGATATCTTTATTCATGATTTCCTCAATCTTATTTTGGGATATATCTGATCGTGATGTTGATAACTCCGTTTGACTGTAGGAGTTAATAATTTTCTCTTTTTGTGTAACACAATCTTGTTCTAGATGAAGATCATCTATGTGTCCATCCATAGAAAGCATCTCATGGGTAGGTGGAGGAGTATGTGCTACATGGATATGATCATCTTGTATAGATAGGAGAGTGTCCATTAGATGATTGTAGTATCTTGAAGATACAAATTCTTGATCTTGAATGATTTTGGAGTTGCTTTCAACATGCTTTAGATCAAGTTCCTGACATGGATCAGTTCCAAAGGATGGATTGCTTATAAATGTTTCTTGGATGTCATCATTGTACATGGTAAGTGATTCAATATCCTCAAGTGTTGAGTTTAGGGTTCCTTCAGTATCTATAACCATGAGGTCAAAGGGGGTCAACATGTTTTGGAAAGGACCATTGCTAGACATTAGTGAAAGATTTTGATCATGCTTTGGAATAAATTCTTCAGATATGTCCTCTAACTCGTAAGGTGATGTAGAGACATTTTCAACATTATCATAGGTGAACTGATTGTGCATTATGTCAATTGGATCAAATAATCCTAACACTCCTTGAAAGAGATCACTAAAAGGTGGCTCTTGATGTATGGTGAGTTGATCATCGGATTGTGTAGATACATCCTCAATGTGCTCCTCGATGGAGAGGTTTTGATCATTGTTTTTGAAAATTGCAGTGGAGGGATTGTGAATGTCTTCGACCATAGAGTCAAGTGATGTTGATATTTCTTGAATTAGCTCATTGTCAAGTTTTGTTGGTGGATTTTGATTGTGATTCAAAAGTGACTCTTGACATATGTCGATTTGATCATTGGATGAAGTAAACGTGTGCTCAGTGATGGATTGATCTTGATCCTTGTTTTCAATAGTTGTCATCTTTTGTGTTTGTGCTTGTGTTGGTTGGGTAGCTTGAGAGGCTTGGACAGCTTGAGATTATTGAAGCCCTTGTTGGTAGGCTTGACGTGCTTTTAGTGCGATGCTACGATATTGACTTATTACACTTGGTTTTGGCCATAGTGGTGGTGTATTTGGAATCATGTTGGATGTGGTGACAAGTTATTGAGATACACTTGGAGTGATAGTGAGTGTTTGAGATGTGATGGGCATGATAGTGGTGGTTGGAATGATTGAAGGGATAGTGATGGTTGGAATGACCAAGGTGATAGGTCCTTGGGAGACCGTATTTTGATTTGGGATCAATGTTGTTGTTTGATTAGATACCATCCATTGGTGTGATGTCGATGGTATATTCGAAGGATTTGACGTGATGGTTTGATTGACGTTAGGTGGATTGATTTGGGTGGATTGATTGGTGCTAGGTAAAGGGGGAAGCCCTAAACCAAGGAATGATGTTTTTAATAGTGGTGGAGATTTCCCTTGGCACAATGCCTCAACTATTTTGGAAAGTGCAGCAATTTGATCTAGCCAATTTTGTTCTTGATTTTGATCTTGACTCCCTTGATATAGTTGATTAGGATCTTGTTTAAGCAAATTTGGAGTGTGTATTTGTGTTTGATTTTGGACAATATTCTGATTTGTGATGACACTCAAATTTGGCATGACGGGTTGAAATTGACCAGTGTTCATGTTTGGAATATTCATATGATTTGCAAATGTATCCATCCCAAAGTTTGCTGGATTCATGTTTCAAAAACTTGCACTTGGTACGTTCTCCTTTGGCATGTAGGGATTTAGTGGGATGACATTGTTCATTTCAAGGTTCATGCATTGATTGTTCGATTGATATACTTGTAGGTTTGGGCTTGGATTTACCATCGGGAATTCCATTCCAATCTTTGATTTGGACATACTCACACTTGTTGTTCTATTCAAATTTGTCGAAGGTAATGGTCCCATGTATGGATTGTATAAGTGTGAGTTTTGATAATAAATTGGAATTGTAAGGCTTTGAAGATTCAATTGATTTGGATTACTCGAGATGTATGGATCAAGTTTGTATTCCATGTTCTCCTTGTGTTTTGACCTTGTTACAAAATTGACCTCTAAGGTTCCTAAGACCAATGAAGAGATGAAGGATGAAAGGTGTAGATGATACGAGTGTTGAATGTTTAGGGACTTTGGATCAATACTAGACTTAGGGTTTGATGTTGATTTTGTTTGATTTGGATGATGAACTTGTAAACCCTAAGATGTTGGATGTGATCTTAGGATGAAATTTGTTCGAAGGATTGCTAACTTAACTAGAGGTATGAGAAAGGATGCATTCCCATACTCCTAACTAAACAAGGTGTTTTTGATTTTGATGACCTACCCAAGTCTAGAATGATGTTTTGAAAGATCTAAAGTTTGTTTGGTCGGATGGAGATGACAAATGTTTGGATGGATGAGGTGTTTGATTTGATCCTAAATGAACCTAAGAATAAATTTGTTTACTAGGCCAAGATATTAAAGAACACACTTTTCTATAAGAGGAATTCAAACCCAAAAGACCAATGTTTTCTCGAAAGACAATAAAAAGATAAACAAGCACATGTGTGGTGTCAATTTTGTTATCTTTGCATGAATGACTTCTTATTACCAAAAACAGACACTTGATTATGGTTCAAACTGCATGTCCAATGTCACAACTTCTTTTCATCCCACAAAGTGCTATGTGGAAGTTCTAAGAAATTAGGACAAGGGTTGCCTAATGTTGACCTTTGTAAGAGAAAATTAAGATGTAAACCCAATTACTTAGAAACCTCTAAGGACATAATCCCCAGGGTAAGCAATACTTCTTGGGTTTTGTCAAAGGTATTTTCTCTAACTAAGGGGTTTGAAATTCTAGTGATGATGTTGAATGATGGTTTTCCAATGTTTTTGATAAACACACTATGTTTTCAAACAAGCAATGTAACATCCTAGCTCAATTGGTACGTTTTTCTTGGTGGGCTTGCCTCATGCCCTTCATAGAAGAGATGATTTTACATGCAACCAAGGAAAAAATATAAAGGTATGTTAAGAATGAAGTCTTAACCTCTATATTTCAACCAAGATCGGACATGGAAAGTAACTTCTTGGAAGCTAAGTTCCAATGCACCACTTCGATAAACTCGCTCAATGGATCAATAGGCCACTACAAAACAAGGGTTCTAGTTCATACTTTCCATTCATAGGATTTGACCCAACGTGGCAAGAGTTCCCTTTCGGATCCATCTTGTTAGAGCCAACCACTTGATATTGGCATTTAACCAATACCCACATTTATATCCCGGCTGGAAATACTCTTGGCATTAGAGTGTTACCGATTGAGTCATTCCCTTGGGTGAGTACTTTTTCCCCAAGGCAGGCCCTCTAGGATAAACAATAGCAAGCAAAGACAAAATCCGTAACTCGATTAATCTTTGATGGCACAAAGAAAGAGAATATACATGAAAATGCCCCTACTCACACTCGCACAAGATGTTCAATTTTAAACCCAAATCGAAGTGTGTATGGGAAATTATTTACGCAACTTAATGTCACCAAAATCCTTTTGATTCTCAAGATCATTGTGAGGCGCGAGAGAAGCACATACGTCTTTTGATGATATTACTTTGTGTAAATAATTGCAAAACAATAAAAGCACACATTCATTTTATCCTTCAAAGCAATGGTTTGATTCATTTTAAACACCAAAGGAAAGATGAAGATTGTTTGCTTCGTTCAATTTTTAGACCAAAATCAAAGCTAGTTAGTTTCTAAGTTGAGTTTTAATCCAACTTTGAAAAGCAAATAATGGTTTAATTAGCTTAAAATAGAAAATTAAAGCATGAAATGGAAGCCCTCAAGCATTAAAAAATGCTTTTGAATTTCAAGTTTGATGCTCAGTTTCGCTTCACTCCAATCTTGCTTGCTTTCACTTAAGTCTGATGTCCACTTCCAATGTCAATCTGCAAATAGTACAAAGTTATGAGAAATAAGACTTATTTCAAGGAATCAAGATAAATAATAGTTGGTAGTCATAGATAAACATGAAACATAAGCTATGCGAATATAGTCGATGCAGATGTCCTTGTTCATTTTTTGTATCCACTGTACCATCACCATTATAAAATTTGAACTTTAAAATCTTTTGACAATGATATCATTACTAGTAACAAAATTTATTTCCACATTTAAAGGGCACTTTCCTATTCTCTGAAAGTTGAACAAAATTTATATGTGGTGACATCAACTAAAGACAATGGACAGAAAAATGTATTAATGGCACAATTAATATGAGATTTAGTACGCCAACCTACTGTCATGATTGAATTACCTAGGAGAAACCTGCAAACAACATCAAAAAGTTGAACAAAATGTAGCAAATTCAAATTTGTGTTATTCTTTGTCACTGTTGTTGCCCTGCATTATGTCAGTGATATACGTGGTACTCTAGATCCATTGCAGTTTAAAATGGAAGCTTTAAATGATTTTTAATGACTTCTCTAATGTATTCAGCTGGTAGACCAAAATAGAAATAATTGCAGCATATATTTTCAACGATCATTAAAAGTCAAGTCAGATAGGTGAGTATGGACAACATAATGAGTTCGCTACCAAAAAGATCTCTATCTACCAAATAAATGTACAAAATATGCTTCTCTTAATAGCCACTCATTTCAATTACCTAACACCCTCAAATTGCATGTTAATATTGGATGTTGGTGTTGCCATACCGAAAGTCTTCCAATTGCAATACTTTGAACTAAAAGAAAGTACTGCTACACAACTATTTAAAAAATAACTTTGATGCAATTGGTAGTTGTAGGTTATGTGCCCAATCCTTCACAGCCTTTATGGATTTCAAAGAATTTCCAGCAAATGCAAATGTCATAAAAAGTAGAAGACTCTACAAACTAAACTAGACTGCACAAAGCTAATATCGATTTTCAAAGTTTACTGCAGAGATAATTAAATGAAAAGCCTTTTGCAATAATCAGTTCTCAAGGAAGATTGTGCACTAGCTAAAGATCTGCATTAACAAATAATAAAATCATGACATTTCAATTACTCAGTCAATGATATCCACCAACTCATCTGTATTCAAACAACAATATTAATGTAGTGTGGAAGAAAGTTGCAACTGCTTAAAATATCAGTGACAATCGACTGAAGCCGAGGCTGAAGGCTTAAGGTTGAGGCTATTTTGAGAATTACAGGTTGCACTTTTGAATAGCATTAGAGTGGAAATGGAGAAAGTTTCGGTCTTGTTGAGAATGGTTGTTGCCATGGCCTTTGTTTGGTCTACAGAGGTTGGGGCTATGGAGATTGACTATGGCCATGTCACAAATGACTTGTCATTGGCCGTGAAGGTGGGGTAGCTGATAAAAACGTCAGCATTGGAAAAGTAAAGCTTTATGCTACAGATCCCTCGGTGCTGATGGCCTTCAGTGGTTCAGGAGTGTAGCTTACCATGGTCTTCCCAATGAGCAGCTCTATTACGTGTGTCGGCGCCCTTTTGAGGGCCTATGCATGGGTGAAATAAAATGTTCCTACGTACTTGCCTAGTACTTAGATCAGCGCCATATTTCTATCTAGCAGGAAGGAAATCAATCATTCATTGGCCCCCATGGTTAAGTTTTCCTATGAACAAAGGAAATCTCAAGTCAATCCACTTGGTAGGTGTAAATTCAAATCCCACAATTTTCACTAGCGCATCCGCAGCCTTTTCCAGCATGTTTTTGATGGGGAGTTTGAAACAGGGCGTGGTCATCCATGAAATGCATAAGGACAAGGCACAGGTATGCACACAAAAAGACAACATGAAAGACCAGCCTAAGTGTCTTAAAGATGTCTTCTTAACCCACTGTAGAAATTAGTAGCCTTGGCTAGCTTTAGGCAATGTGAAAAACACTAAACAAGTGGTGTTTAAATATTTCCTTTAGAGATACATAGATTATATGTGTTCTATTAAAGGACCGCTAAGGCTTAAATGATGTGTAAAATGGAACTATCAGAAACCACGTGGTATGCTTTACAAATTTAGTATATATAAAGAGAGAGTATACTTCCCTAAATGTGTAGCTTGAGTCATCAAAGCCTGCTAATCCCATCCTCCATTAAATACACCAGCAACCTTCTTTCTCTTTTTTTTTTTTCAATAGAGGATAATCTAGATATGTATAAAATAGATTTCACTACAACCTTCTTTCTCTTTTTTTTTTTCTAAAGCATTTTTTTTTAGCAAATGAAATCAGCATCAAATGCAGTCAGTATGAGCAAAGTCAAATCCAAAATGTTGAATGGTAAACATGCTTGAGATATACTCAATCGTTAACAAATGTATGATTTATTTGCTTGGTGGAATTACTACAAAAAGTGGAAGCATAGACAAATTACTCACGTATTTCTGCAATAAAGAGCAGAGCACAAAATCTAACTAGAAATTTAATGAAAGTAATATCTTTATAGCAAATAATTCTAATTCATGGAAAAATAAGTTAGTATAACTATGACAAGGTATGAAATACTTCAGATCTGCAAAATGAGGTATCAAATAATTCAAATCTACAAAATGTTATGCCCTCCTTCTAGCGCCATAATGTGGACATCAAATCTGCAAATGGTCAGAAATCTTAACATAATAATATCATGCTTTAGTCATTTCAAACAAATTAAACTTAATATCCCTATGAAATACTTAACCATGTTAGAATATGTAAAACTAAATAGAATAAGAATAACTGATTGTAAGCATACACAAACATGATCAAAACTTTATTCCATATAGGATTGGTGCTATTGTTGAAAATAGCCCTTTCCCAATCCTTGATAGATAAGCTTAGATGATGATGATAAGATGGACAAGATTAGCTCTCCATTGAAGAGAGTAACCTTGTATGAGATTGTGGAGTTGAAATGCTCAAATTGTGGAGTGGACAAAATCAATTCTCAGTTTAAGAGAATGACTTTGCATAAAGATTGTGAAGGATTTGCTCAAAGATGAAGCACCTATTTAAGGATTTTTCAAAATGCTAAGTGTTGAAGAGGGACCAATGTGGGACTAAGATTGGACCAATGAAAGAAGGACACTTGTCAAATGGTGATTGGTTGATGTATGTGCAAGATTTGGGAAGAGTGCCCATGAGAGGAAAAATTTGAATTTGAATTTTGCAATGAATGCTGAGTTTGACTTTGGAAGGGGACATGTAAGAGACATGTAAGGCCTCATAAATGATTTGTTGGGTGTACATGTAAGCTTGGGGGGAGATTCAAACTTGGAGAATATTCTCCCTTTATGCCAAGTTGAAAATAAAGGTTTTGATAAATCAATTAAATGCAATTTCATGTGCAAGTGGCCAAATCTAGAGAATGCAAGTGGTTAGGATGTGACATGCATTAGATTAGATTTAATTAGGATTAATTAGCTAAGATGATGATTAGGGTGTTTTGACTTTTATGACTTAAATATTTGATTTATTTAAATCAGAAAAGGATGGAAATGACTTATTTAAAATTTGATTTATTCAATTAAAGGATGATGTGAACCTTTGATTTATTTAAATGATAAGAACCTGATTTACCTGGTGAATGAATGTGATGCATTTGATCTATTAAATGAGTGGATGAATATGCATAATGCTAATTTGACATGTCTACAAAAACATTATTCTTCTCCAATTCTTCTCCTACTCTGAACACCTTTGTTCTTATCACCAATAATTTTATCTTCTAAATGATTTAGTCTTACATGACTTGGAGTCTTAAGAGTTTCTTGAACTTCATGATCTTCTAATCCCACTTTTTCACTTTCACTAGTTTCTTCCTCTTGATTTTCCTGATTCACCAAAATAATTTGAACTTCATTTGGAGTCTGAACTTTCTTTCCTTTATCTGAACTATCATTTAGATCATCTAAATCATATCCACATGTTCTAAATGGTCTAACTATGTCTTCATCAACCTTCACATTAGAACTTTCAATTACTTTCCTCAATCTATTGTTGTAGAACCAGTGGGATTTACTATTAGTAGAATAAAAAAGAAATATTCCTTCATTGCTCTGAGCATCAAACTTTCCTATATCTTCATCTCTTTTGATATAGCATTTACTCCCAAAGATTTTGAAGTATCTAACAATAGGCTTATGACCATACTATAGCTTATAAGGAGTTTTATTGGTATCACCTTTGACATGTACCCAGGTGAGAGTATAAACGATAGTACTAACAAATTCTCTCTATTAGATATGTGGAAAATTTCCTTCTAGCATCATGGCCCCAGGAGCTTCTTGAATTATCTTGTTCTTCCTTTCCACAACTCCATTTTGATGAGGGGTCCATGGGGTAGATAATTATCTCTTTATCTTGTATGTTATTCACAAAAAGAATTAAACTCATAAGAAGTGAATTCACCACCTCTATCTGATCTCAAAACTTTAATCTTTAGGCCTGTCTCTATCTCAACCATAGCCTTAAAAATCTTGAATTTATCTAGAGATTTATATTTTTACCTTAAGAAATTAACCCACATAAATCTAGAATAATCATCAATAAGTAACATGAAATGCATTTCTCCTTGTAAATGTTTGACTCTAGAAGGACTACACAATTCAATATACACAAGCTCCAACACTTGATTTGAACAATGTTGTTTGCTCCAAAATGAAACTCTAGTTTGCTTTACTAACTGTCATTCCTGGCATATAGTATTAGTAGGTTTTATCAACTTAGGAAGATCTCTCATTTCCTGAGTAGAACTTATATTAATAATATTATCAAAGTTTACATGACACATTCTCTTATGCCACAACCAACTTTCATCAACTTGAGCAATCAGACGACTTTTACCAGTCGCACTTAGGTGAAATATATTACCTTTTTTTTTGTACCAGATGCAATAAAATTTTTGAAACTCCCAACATTCTACACTTTCCATTCTTGAATTGAATATTGTATTCTTGTTCAACCATCTATCCAACACTTAAGAGATTATGCTTCAAACCTTCCACATATAGAACATCACCAATATTATGCTTACCATCAAGAGAAATGGATCCCCTGCCATGGATTACACCAGCTTTGCCATCAGCAAATCTTACAACACCACCATCATACTTTTCCAAGCTCACAAATTTACTTTTATCACCTGTCCTGTGATGAAAATATCCACTATCAATCACCCATTCATCTTTCTCTTCAACTCTAGGAGCTAGAGCTTTCTCCACATTTTTGCAACTAGCATATTCAATAGGTACTAGATCATTTTCCTTGATAGCAATAAACACCCTTTCATCCTCATTTAAATTCCATTTATCAGATTCACCATCTATCACACCTTCATTAGTAGCATAATAACACTTTCTTTCAAATCTAGGCTTGTTAGGTCTTGGCTTAAAAACTCTTTCTAGAAACCTTGAGGAAAAATGACCTATCTTATTACAAGAAAAACATTTAAAGGAAATTTCCCTTTATACTTACCTTCTCCTATGGCTACCCTCTTGACAATAGGTGCTTCAAGCTCATCTATTTTTCTCTCTTCTTCTTCAATCTCTCTCATTTCCTACTCATACTTTGACATTTTTCTAGAATAACATTCTCCTAGATGATATATTTTCTTATATTTTCTAGAGATAGTAGCTTCAAATGCAGATTCTATCTTAGGAAGAGATTCACAAAACTCACTTAACTGAAAAGCAGTAAGCTTACCAATCAACATGTCTTTGGTTACATTTTTCACTGCCCAAATCTCCTCAATAGTAGTAGCTTTATGTTTGTATGCAACAGGCATGGATCTAAGCAATTTAGCAACAATATTTCATTCTTCTAATGTTCTACTAGCACCCCTGACACTACAAACAATTTCATTCACACATTTCATAAAAGAAGTGATGTTCTCATCTTCACCCATTCTCAACATTTCATATTTCCTTTTCAGGCTTGGTAGCTTATAAATCTTCACTTGGGTATCACCTTCATACAAAGTTTCCAACTTTTTCCTAATCTCATAAGTATTATTCAACTCCATTACATTTATCATCTAAGAATCAGTCAAATCACTCAACAATGCTTCCTTAGCCCTAATATTGTACTTGGCTTCCTTAATCTCACCTGCAGTAGAAGGACCATTTTGTGGGATGATATATACCTCTTCTTTATAATTGTCTAGTAAGGTTCACCAATGCATCTCATATGACACTCCATTTGAGTCTTACACATAGAATAATTAGTTCCATCTAATCTTGGACTATCCTTCTTAAATGTCGCCATCCTAGATCACCTCAAGCTATTAAACTTGTTCTGAGGAACCTACTTTGATACCAATTATTTGCAACACAAGGGCAGACAACTAAGAGGGGGCTGAATCAGTTGTCATAGAATCTATACAAATTAAACTTATTCTTAGATCTAATATATAAACAAGAAAGTATAAACAATCACCACATCAAAATCACACATAATACCACAATTTTTTTTTACATGGAAACCCTATTAGGGGAGAAACCATGGTGGAGGCTAATCCACAACATTATACTCTTTCAAAGTATAAAAATATTATAAATGGGGAAATCACATGAATTCAAGCACACTACCTAAAGCTCACTGCTCAAATAATAAAGGATTAATACCCAAAGAAAGACCCATTGTCTTGCAGTCACATTCAAATTACATCCAGAAGATTTTGAACTGAGAAAATAGCATCCTTTAATGCCTGATTACAGTTTCAGTTCAGTACATAAACACTTTCTTCTACTCACTCTTCTTCATACTTTACTTCTTCCTTTGAAAGATTAGAACATTATTCACACACATCACTCAGCATACATTGCACACCATGCCTTCAAATGGTATAAAAAATTGATCATATATATCTGCAACTAAGGATAACATCAAGTACATGTCATCCCAACAAATTATAAAATGTGTACAAATTGTTTGCCTAAATCAATAAAAAATTATCAATGTGCAACAAACAATGTCATCCAAAACATAGTAAGGACCCAAAACAACATGTCTCAAATACAAAACACCTTAAACAATTATGCCTCAAAGATCCTTAACATACTACAATTACCCTATTAGCCATGATCATGAAAAACATGAACTCACAAAAGAAAATCAGCGATCATGAATACAACGATCAATACAGACCAACAACACAGATAAAGAATGATCTAGAAACATCCACAAGCATCATGAATCACTACAAAATCATCTACAACAAATCAAGTTACTAGAATAACATCATCTTCTTTCAAGAAAACCAACTAAAGACACGTAACGAATATTAGAAGACAAATACTCATAACTCAATCAAATATTCATACGAAACTCTAATCCACAACCTCTTATCATCAATATACTAAGATAGCCACCATGTTGAGCTTAACTGCACCACCAACAACCTGCAACTTACTTTCTTACACTTTTCTCAATATCCTCGACATATACAACCTTAAAGACATTAATTCCAATAGTGTTCACATCAATGAAAACCACATATCAGCAATATCCAACAAGGTAGGGGGACCTCCATGTGCAAGACCCTATGTCACAAAGGGCCAAGATGAGAAAATATTTGCTAACTTATCTTAGCTAAATGTGATGTTTATCTTGTGAGGATGAGAATGATGAGGACTATAAAGTCCTACAATCACTCTACAATATTTAGTTTTTGAGGAGGGCTAGGCAAATTGATTTTTAGGTTCAACTTTTTGCCTCAGGGAGCTCTTTTCTTGAGGACGGAAGCACGTTCCTTGGATGTAGTGTGGTGTGTTGGAATCTTTGAAGTGTGTTGGTTTCCATACAGCCAGACAACAACAAAGACAAGGTCAAACCTGTTAAAACAAATAAGAACCCAACTAACTAACTAAAAGGAAAAAATTACATGATTAAGTAAAGTACTCTCTAATATTATAAAGCAAAAATGTAAGAGTGAGAAAGGAAAGGATAATCTAACCAAGAAATTTAGTCACTAGCTAGCTCCTTGAAGGCATGTCTACCTACACATAGAAAGAGGGAAAATGTTGGGTGGTTGTATAGGGACCTGCCTCAGTCAATCCCCTATTTATCTATTCCACCTCCACGAACAGCCAAAGGAAACGAGATAAAGAAAACAATATAATGAAAATCACAAAACAACTATATAACAGTAAAGTGCTAACTTAGCCAAGTGATAGAAGGAAGGAAGGGAAAATTACCACATCCACCAAGAGTGCTCAAGGCTGCTTGTGGGAGAAATTGAGAGGACTCGAGCCTCTATTGCAATGGTGTTTCATTCCCAACTTGTTCTACCAATGTGATGGAGTGTTGTGTTTGTTGCAATGGAGAGCTTGTATGCTTGCAGTGAATGAAAATGAATACAAGAGGGTGAGTATGGAAGCTTGAAGTGTGTAATAGCTCATAATAAGTTTGATTGAATGTTGAAGGGATGAATTTGAAAATGGAATGGAGAAAATGGCCATATTTGGGTCAGTCGGCTGAAGGGGGCGTTACCATTTGACTCCCAATGAGAAGTGTAATGCCTTTGCAGGTTCATTTGTAGGAATCTACCAAGGACACAAGTGTGTTTCATGCACATCCCCAACACTCAAAACACACATCAAGTGGAACAAAAGTAGTGTTCTTAGGTGGAATTAAGCCTTTGAACTTGGTTTTCTAAAGTGGGGAGGGAAAAAAGGGGGATTTATAGATGGGATGTAAATTCAATCTTACACAATAGCTTTCTGGGGAACTTATCTATTGATGTAACTTGCATAGTTTATTTCCTCTACCTAGTATATTCGTACCAAATATTTGGAGTGTACCATACAATTTTTTTTTATCTTTTAAGGATTTATTGTTTAATTTTATTACATCTTGTTTTAGAACTATATGAAACGGTGTGTTTCATGTTAATACATTACTAAGAAAAAATATTTAAATATATTGTTAACATAATCATCCATGAACTTCCCATATCATTTCTCTACAAAATAATTAAAATCCTAAAATGACTCAAAGACCTCATAATTTTAGTTTTGAAAATAACCCTAATCATATCTATAAATTTCAATAAACTCCAATTTTTGTGTGGCCATTCATGCTTTGCATTTATCATACTTCTCAATATTCTTACCAATAAGGAAACCTTAACAAAATCCACCAGGAAAATAATTCAAGGTGACCACAAAACTATTTCCTATTAACTGAGTTATTGCAAGTAATGATAGTTCAAGTCCCAAACTGTTTGTTCCATGTACAACTCACATCATCTAAATGACTGAGTAATTGTGTTGAAGCTGAGTTAGGAAGAAAGTGATAAATACTATATAATTTGGCCTAATGGTATGTTTTTCCCATGAAAATTTTTGACCTATTATGAATTTCACTTTTTACCCTTGTATATGGTGTGAACTCAACTTTCTTTCCAGAGCCTAAGTGAGTGATGTGATAGAAATACAAGAGATTAGTTGAAAAAAATTGAACACAAATAATAACCTAAAATTTCTACTCGCCAAAATCAAGATACCCTCTCCCATACACTTCTATAAGTGTGTCACCATCCATTAGAATAGAAAACATATATTATGTCTTGAATGAAGTAAACTCTTTTTATGATGAAGCCATATGGTTTGAAGAATCTACATCAATGATCCAAGTTTCAGGTTGTAAAGGAACATGAACTAGGGTATTTCCTTTCATTTCAAATTAATTTCATCCATGTCCTTAGAAGATCCTTTTGTTGAACTTTATTTGACAAAATCAAACACCTTAATAATATTATTTTAAAATATGTGAAAGGTGATCAATTTATTTTTAAAATAATTGTGTTCATCATGGTAAGGCCTCTTATAATAGGAAAAAATGAACTTCTTCATTTTATGTAGTTTAAATTTTGATGAAAAGGTTAGAATAACTACATGTGATGAAACAAGTTTCTTATATTTCTTTCTCTCCTTGGATATTTTGATTCATGGAAAAAAATATTTTGTCAAACCAAGATGCTTTATGATCCTTATAGGGTTTTTCACCTAAAAAGAGATAAGATTAGGTGCCAAAATGCAATGTTCACATTTAATGATTTATGCGATGGGGGTGAAATGTGCCTAGATAAGATAAAATAAATGCAAAGGACTGATAAAATAGATCACTAATTGAATGCAAACTAAGAAATGTGAAGTGTTTGAAAATATAATGTGGTATGCAAACATAAACTAGAAACATAAACAAATGCAAATAGAATTGAATGAAATTGAATGGGGTGCACCTAGAAACTGAAAGCAGATCTGGGAAGGTTCTTGAATGTCATAGAATTCAATGTTAATGCCCATTGGGACTCATTCGCCATAGATGGTGAATTAGTCATGGTTCTAGTAAAATCTGTCAGAACAAGTTTCAGGATGTTGGGAACACAGAACTTTAGAAAAATCCTTTCTAGGCTTGAAACTAGGACTCGTTCACCATAGATGGTGAATCATTCCACCTATAAATTTTTGAAAATTCAAAGGTCAACTTTATGGGTCCTAGTTTTCACTTTTCCGCTTGTCAGTTTGTGGAATCTAAATCGATAGAAAACAAGCTAAAAAAGCTCTTCGAGTTCCAATTAGGGTTATGTTGACTATGATGACTTAGATTACTTATTGACCAATTTTCACTACCTCTTTCATTGAAAAATATACCTGCAAGACCTGAAAAACACACATGCAAAGAGGGGGAAAATAGTTAAGGGTTAGAGTATAGAGGTCTGCCTTGCTCAAACCCCACTTTGGTAATCAAACCCTTGATAATGATTTCATGAAATAAGAAAGTAATGATGGAAAAATAACATGAAAATTTCGTAGATGTTGGAAAGATACACTACACAAGTCCTTTGGTGTTATCATTGATGTCAACCATAGTTAGTGATTTGATCCACATGTCAACATTTGATCATACTAGAAATAAGAATGAAGTTTTGTGATTAACTATCAAACTAGAACATAGCATCCAACAAAATTGTGTTCATCGATTCATATGAAATTTTATTTTATAATTTTTAGGTTTTGATCTTAGGGAAGATTTATTTATGTATGATCTATGTTAGCCTAGAATCTTAGAGCCTCACATCGATCAGTGTGAAAGCTAGAAGATCTAGTTCATTGATTTTTTGTTTAACAATTCGAAAAGGCCAACTTGATCAATATAGTGTGTTGTGGATATTTGAGGAGTAATTTTTTAAGTGTTTTTGTTTTCAAGCATGTTAATTTGAGACCTCACTATGTTGTGGCTGAATTTGGTTGGTGCGCATTGAAAATTATTTAGGGATTGAGCCAAGGGTTTGTAAATATTTTTTGTTTTATTCAAGCCGACATGTGGTTGATTCTTAGTTGCAGATATATATAAGAAATCATTAATATCATTTGGATGTTTATGAAGTGTGTTAGTGTGTGTTGTGAAAGTTAGAAGGATTGTAAAGAAATTGTGCATAGTTTCACTTGTACAAAAAGGGATTTGTGATTTGAATTAAAGAAGACTTAACAAAAGAGCAGAATCAGACAGAAGATCAAGAAAGCAATTAATGTGCTTAATCAGAACTATAATCAGGCATTGGCATATGTTATTTACTCAACTCAAATATCCTATATGTAACCCAAATATTTTGTGAGATTGTGAGTCTTCCTTTTGTATTTGAGTAGTGAACTCTAGGTAGTGTGCCTAAATGCATGTGCATTCCTTTTGTAAACACTTCTATTTGAGTTGACTTATATTGTGGATTGATCTCCACCATGTTTTTCCCCTAACAGGGTTTCCACGTAAAAAATCATTGTGTTATGGTGTTTTGTTTTCTTATTTTGTGTTCATGCATCTTTCTTCTGCTTCAATGCTATAAGTGGTTTAAATATTAGGTTAATAAAGTTCAATTTTGCAAAAAACTGATTCACCTCCCCTCTATGTGTTCCTTGATTCTAAAAATTAGTATCAAATCCTAGTTCCTTAGAATAAGTTTAAAAGCTTGGAAAAGATCTAGGAAGGTAATTCAATGGATTCAAGTAGTCTTCAACAACAAATATTGGTGGTGCTAGATGATCTTGATCAATCCAAATCTAAATTTCAAGAATTGAAAGCAGGCCTCATGAATGCTAAGAAATTCATTCAATCATTGAATGATAAAATAAATAAGTCCAGGGAGGAGAGAAAGGAACTTTGTGATTAGATCAAGTAGAAAGAGAGAAAAACCATTGAAGATGAACAACTAAGTCAATCCATGAAGGAAAAGATAGAAGAATGTGAAAATTTTACCAAATATAATGTTGTCCTAAAGCATAAGATGTAATCTATTGTCATGAGGATGACCAAGGAGATTGAAGAAAAAAATAAGAATGAAGTGAATCTTGCTTATCCCTTGAAATAAAAATATAAAGAGTGTAGCCGAATTATTGATGGATTCAATTAGTTGCAGCTTGAATTGGAACAATCCAGAAATAATGAAGAAGAGCTTGAAAAGTAGATTATTATTCTCAAAGATGAACTTGCTACTACAAATGAATTCAAGGAGAAGTTCAAGATTAGCTCATCCAAGCCTGATGAACTAATTAAAATTTAGAGGACTAGAAGTGACAAGTGAGGTCCTAGATATGAGCAAGGAGAAAGTTCTAAATCTAGACAAAAGGATATTTAGGAAAGGAAATCAGATGAACAAAGCTAAAAGGTGTCTGGTAAGACAACATAATTCTCAAAGGTTCAATGGTTACTATTTTGTTTGCAATAAATTGGTCATATGGCTACTAAATGTAGAAGTAGAATGAATTCAAGTTGTCCATCATTCTCTGGTCAGTGTTTTAATTGCAATAAGTATGGTCATACGTTAGTTGAATGGAAAAATATGTCAAAAAAAAATTTCAATAGAGATGTCAGATGCTATACATGCAATAGATTTGGCCATAAAATCAATGGAATAGCTGGTCTGGAAAAAGAAATGTGGTCACATTGCAATATTTTTTAGAGGTAGAAAGATTCTAGTAAATCAAAGGAAAAACATGCAGAAGGATGAAAATGGAAAAGGAAAAGCTACTATGGATGAGATAAGGAAGTAAATGAAGAAGAAATTGGTGAAGAAGAGTCCCTCTGATGGTTTAGGACCAGAATCTGGTTCTAGTAATTCCTCCAAGAATTAGTTTATGGCCTCTGGCCTAGGGGTAGTTCTCAAGAAAATATTTTAAGCCCCCTGTCAGTAGTTGGTACTAGAATGTGGTAGATTGAAATGATTGCATTAGTGAGGTGAAAATATTTTGGGATCTCTTGTAAAGGAAAATTATGCAAAATTGAAGGTCTGTAGAATAATTTTCTTTCATAGTCAATGAAAATAGGTTATCTAGAAGACTTAGGGTAAAAGAATTTATTGTGATGAAAAATTTAGGTTCATGAATGATAAAAACTCATTTCTATCTTTCATTTGTCATATTGCATTTCAAGAAGAAGAAGTTTGGAGAGATTTGAATTAAACTTTGGAAAATTTAGGAAAAGATTCAAGTCTGAAGGCAATTCGGTGATTAAACCCTAATCTAGTGAAAGGTATTTATCTATCAAATCATGAATTTAAAATTTTTGGAAATGGTTGCTCTATTTTGTTGATATTAAGGATAGACCCTGCCTGAAATTAAAATAGAACCCATTCAAATCCATCGAAACTTAACCTTTAGGTGCATTTTCCTCTATTTTGTATGGTGTTTTGCATATTGAGGATATTAGAGCATACATTCATTCAAATGTTGAAGAATTCAAAAGGTCCTATTTGTTGAATTTGTACAAAAATCACATTGTGGGAGATCTCCATATAAAAACTAAATTCAAATGTTTGGAGGAGAAGAAATTCACTTAAATTGTGAAGTTTCCCATGTTTAAAGAAAATGAATGGGTTTGGTATACATTGAGTCAAGTACATTCCAAGTTTATGTGGTTAAGTCAGCCTTTTAAGATCACAAAGGAAGCTATAAGGATTGTTATTGGTTTCAATTCATCTGGTCGTTTGCCGACATTGAAAGTTGTGAAGAATAAAATAGTCACAGATGCAACCAGTTCAGTATTTGACAACAGAGCTATGACAACTGATGATATTATTGAAGTGGATGTGATATTTTCTTCTATGGTCATTGGGTACAATATTTATCACTCCAACCAAGAAAATTATATAGCTAGTACAACAATCTATGCAGCATATCAAATGGTCAAAGAAAATGTAGATTATGGCTTGTGTGAGTTACTCTAGAGCTAGTCAATTGAAAATATTGGCAAAATTAAGAAGGATAAGAAGAATTATTTCAAGTATGGTAATTTTTCTATGTTTATTCTTTTATTCCATGAATGAAGTTCCATGAGTTGGAAAAGTTCAATGGAAAGATGATAAACTAGTAGCTGTTCAAATTAGAGATATCTTGTATGGAATTGGTGACAACAAAGCTAGAAAATCTGCTATCTGGGGTTATTTCAAAAACTTTCAGAATGAGATTCAACCTAGGGATAGGATTCCTACATCTATTGTGGAAAAGTATAAGGAAAAAAATTGCTTCATGGTTGATATCGATTAGTGTTTGATGGAATTTTTTGATCCTAGAATAGTGTGGATAATGCCTATTTGAAGAACACATTTTGGAGCTATATGCTCAACACTTGCTAAGTAAACCTCGGGATCCAATAGAATAAAGGTTTGGTACCTTTGAGGAAAAGAATATGGAAGTTCATGCACAATTGAAGAAGCCAATGATAAGCTGAAAGGTGAGAAAAGAAGTGGGAGATTTTACATAAAGCATGGGTATATCAACTGAAGTTGCAAGGGAAGCTAGGAGGAAAAGAGAACAAGCTGAAGTAGGAGAGCTAGCTAGAACTGATTCTACTACTTTGACAACATCCTCTGTCAGATCTAGATCCAAAAGGAGATTTTCTCTCTAATTCATTCCTACAATAAGTCGAGTCTTGTGAAAGGTAAAGCCAAGACATTCGGTAGAGAAGGAAAGAGGAATAAGTACAAGAGCACAAGGGTCTATGTTGTTGTTTCAAAATATGAAGAAACTGAATTTGATGAAGAGGTAAGAGAAATTAAGCATATGGGCACCAAGGCATCAAAAGTCTCTAAGGACAAGCCCTCCGGTGAAGAGAAAGCAAAGAAAAAGATGAAAAATAACAAATCAGGTATGTTTGTAGAAGAAGTGGAAAAATTCCTAATTAAGGATGGGAATCTTAGGCCACTTTGTGAATGGTATGACACCTTTGATAGTGTTGGTTAAATAATTCTTGAAGAAGCTACAATAAAGTATTTGAATAATTTCAATATGAATCTCATTGAAATAATGTATGAGCTACCTAAGGTTCTATATGAAGTTTTAGAAATGAGGAGAGTCAATGAAAGAATTGAAGAGGAGAAAATGAGAGAATGGATACTTGTTGATCTATGTCTGGTGATGTCTATAAAAGAGATGAAGAATATTCTCAATGAATAAAAAAGGGATTTTAAGAGAAATACAAGGGTGAATAAGCTAATGATTGGGCTAACTGAAGAGGTGGCAAAAGACATTGAGAAAATCCTTAAGAAAATTTTGTCAAAGAATAGATACAATGTTGTTTCCAAAGAAGCTCATGTTGAAAATACTCCATCTAGTCTAGGAATTGAAGAGGACACATTCAAGGATAGTTTGAATCATATAGGTATACATGAAACTGAAAGTCCTTTGGAGATTGAAGTCCCTAAAGTTGTGTCAATTGATGAAATTGATATTTTTGAAGCTAAGGAAGAATCGATGATTGGAGAAGAGAAGGTTGAGACGAAGGAGATTATTGTGGAAGCAAGAGACACTACTAAGGTAGTAAATGAGTTCTTAGAAGAGAAACTAGAGGAGTTTGATCTTGAACTAGTTAAAGGACCTATCAACTTGGCTAGTTTATCCCCTATTCAAAATCTGAAAGTTGCATGATTTGCTCAAGCCAATGCAAGGGAGGAGATTCTAAAATATCATATTGAATATAGTGAGTTGTTAAATCTTGTATCTGGTATTTTGGAGAAGATCATGTATTCATATTTCAAGGATTCATCTAATTCCCCATCTGTTTAGTTGAATAAACTTGTCAATTCAATAAGTACTCACTTTGAATCACTTGAAAAGTTAGCTATGGATAAGGTTCAAAAGGAATTTGATGCTAACAGGTTTGGTAGGTTGAAAGGAATGATTGATAATAATAAATCCTTGTTAGCTACCTATTTTAAGAATATTCAAGGTGATTTTTCTGAAGGTGGAAACATTTACAATTCGTGCTTATCATTGTCTAAATGAACTGAGGACATTGAAAAGAAAATGAAAGAATATGAGAAATAGTTAGCAAATATCTCTCAAGAATTTAATCCTATAACCATTTCTATTGGAAAGCAAGAATTTCACATAATATCCCTACTTGAAGAGATTAAAATTCTGAAGCATGAAGAAGGAAAAATTGTCGAAAGAGTATGTGAGCTGAGAGGACTAATTTTTCCTAAGATGGAGACAATGCTTAGTGTATTGAACGAAGCACAAGATGTTGTGGTGGTTAGTGATCTGAAAAAATATTGAGTCTATAGAGATGCAATCCTACTTACTCTATGCTGACATGACTGTCCTGAAGAGTCACAAAAAGAGTTGGGACACTATTTTGAGCCTGTTGAAGAGTAATTTTGTAGATATATTCATGTTTATGTAAGTTGTAGAAGCATGTTTGTACATATGTAGTTTGTGCATAGGATTTTTTGTTTGATTTTTGGTATGTGGATTCCTACCTTTTCCATTGATGTCAAAGGGGGAGAGTGGGACAATGAAAAATTCCTTAATCATCTAAGGGGGAGTTGTGTTTTTTGAAGTTTTGAAGGTTAGCAATGTAATTCATGTTGGTACTGATCTGACAATTAGTCATTTTTCACTAACTGTTTCCATCAATGAAAAAAGGGGAGATTTTTGGCAAGAGACACTACACAAGTCATTTGGTGTTATCATTGATGGAAGCCCTAGTCAGTGATTTGATCTGCACATCAACATTTTGTCATACTAGAAGTCAAAATGACATTTTGTGATTAATTGTCAAATTAGAACATAACATCTGACAGAATTTTGTTCATCAATTTATATGCAATTTTATGTTATCATTTTGAGCTATGGATCTGAGGGAAGTTCTTGATGTATGATCTATGTTATCCTTGAATCTTAAAGACTCATATCGATCGGTGTGAAAGTTAGAAGATCCGATTGATTTATTTTCTACTTAATAGTGCAAAAAGGATAACTTCATGAATATAGTGTGTTATGGATATTTGAGTAATTTTGTAAGTTTTTTGGTGTTCGATCATGTTAATTTCAGTCCTCACTATGTTGTGGCAGACTTTGGTTGGTGCGCATTGAAAATTATTTATGGATTTAGCCAACGGTTGTAAATATTGTATTGAACCTGACATTTGGTTGATTATATCCTTAGTTGCGGATATATATAAGTGATAATTTATATCAGTTGTATGTGTACGAAGTGTGTTGGTGTGTTTTGTGAAATTCAAAAGGATTGTAGAGTGATTATGCATAGTTTCACTTGTGGAGAAAGGATTTGTGACCTGAATTGAAGTAGACAAAGCAGAAGAGTAGAATTGAACATAAGGTCAATAAAGTGATTGATGTGCTTAACTGGAACTCTAATTAGGAATTAGCATATGCTATTTTCTCAGTTCAAATCTTTTGGATGTAATCCAAATATTTTGTAAGATAGTGAGTCTTCCTTTTGTTAGGAAATAAGGGTCAAGAATTAGAGATTTGGGGCATCTCAGAGTAACCTCCATGAATAGTAGTGCCTTTAGTAATTTTATTTCCAATTAGATTACCTCAAAGAAACATACAAATATGTCATAAAGCGGAACAGACATAGTTCATTTCCCACATTGATCCTTTTGAGAGAAGCACATGTAAATTCCACAGCAAGCAATAATATATTCTACTACAAGAACCAACATACATGAAAGATGAGACAACAAACCAGAACACAAATATTTATGTGGGGAAAACCCTTTCAGGTAAAAAACCCCACACTCCAAAGATCAGGCCATTGTATTATTCAACAATAAATAGTTACAATACAATTTTAGGCTCTTATCCTTTTTAGAGATTACATCTTATTCATTTGGATACAACTGGTAGCAACTGATCAACCCATTAGACCATACAAGCTTCGCATTGTTTCAATACCCTCACCCAGTATACAATGGAGATCAACAAGTGATGAGGGCATAGCCCGAGGCTTAGAAAATAACCCACAAATAAGAGAATAATTTTATTATTTAGAAAATGAAGCTTCTTACATGTAGAGGATCTCAATCCCCAAGTTCTACAACACACGCAAGTTACAGAAAGCTACAGAATCACCCTTTTGCAATATGCGGGATTGTCCCCAAAAAGTTACCCAAAAATTAGAAACCTGCCCATAAATAGAGCTCCTCTTTAGTTTTGAGCTAAAACAACATTCAAATTTGAGTTTAGGCAGTTTGGTGCCAAAAAATTACAAGTTGAAGTTCAAATTTCAAAAGAACATTTGCAATTATATCTTCTAAAAAGTGCCCCAACTTCCCGGGGCCATAACTTTTGATCCGGGACTCCGATTCGCGAAAAGTTTGAACCATTAGAAAGGTATTGAAGTCAATAATGCACTCAAAATCTACTATTGCAGTTTTAGAAAGTTTTGGGGCCATTCCAAGAACTCTAAGTGCCTCAAATCTACCTCAGAAGATTTTTAGGTGCAAATCTGGGAAACTAAAACTGCAATATCTTTCATTCAAGGAATAGAAAATAAAAACCATAAATTGGGAATTTCATTATGAAAAAAAGGGTATCCAAAAATGTAAAAACATTTAAAAACTGAGAAACTTGAAATTTAACTATTTTTGGGTGATGCAAGATTGCCCTTACACCAATGGATGCTCCTGCATCAGACACCCAGGGTAATTTGAGAAGTGACCCATCATGTCTCAGATGGTTGAGGAAAACCCAACCGATCAACCGCTATCTTAGATAGCCAGGATGAATCTTCCATAGGCCTTCCTCTCCATTTCCCCAGATATTCTTCATACTGCCTATTTCTGGTACTCCTTCCCACACAACTATCCAAGATTGCTTCAATCTCCTCCCTTTCTAAAGTAGGTGTTGGAATTCCATACTGCCCTATTGCTGGTGCTTCCTTCGTTCCACCTTCATGATACTCTGTCAAATCTAAAATGTTGAACATAGGGGAAATGTTGATTCCATCAGGCAACTCTACCTCATATGCATTCCCTGAATCATGCTTCTTCAAAATCTTATAGGGACCGAATTTCCTCATCTTCAATTTGTTATAGGTTCCCACGGGAAACCTTTCTTTCCTCAAGCAGACCATTACTTCATCGCCACTCTAGAACTACTTATTCCTCCTTTTTTGATCTGCCTTAGCCTTATATTGCATATTCATCTTATTAATGTGTTATCATACCTTCTCATGTATATTCTTGATGTGCTCTACAAAATCTTTGCCTTCAGCACTTATTTTCTTCTCTTGGTCCATCTTCCTCAATTCTAGAGCTGTTATAGGGCTAGCTCCATACACAATCTAGAACGGTGATCTACTAGTGCTTTTGTTAACATAATTATTGTAAGAAAATTTTTCCTAGGGTAAGATCAAGTCCCATCCCTTGGGTTTATCTCCTACCAAACATCTCAGTAGGTTACCCAGACTCCTGTTAACAACCTTTGTCCACCCATCTATTTGTGGATGGTGTGCAGAACTGAACTTCAACTCTGTCTTCAGCTTCTTCCACAAGGTCCTCCAAAAGTACCCCACAAATTTGGTGTCATGATTTGAAACAATACTCTTTGGAAGACCATGTAGCCTCACCACCTCTTTGAAGAACAAATCAGCAATGTGGACTGCATCATGGTTCTTCTGAAATGGAATGAAATGTGCCATCTTTGAAAACCTATCAACCACCACAAAGACTGAATCATTCCCTCATTGTGTCCTTGGCAAACCAAGAACAAAGTCCATACTTATATCCTCCCATGGCCTCTGTGGTACAGGTAAGGGATGATATAAGCCTATATTATGGCTCACTCCTTTAGCCATCTGACATACCCTGCAGCTTTGTACAAACTTCTTCACATCCTATGACAACTGAGGCCAATAATAACACTCACTGATAATGGCAATGGTTTTATCCTGACCAAATTTTTTTGCCATTCCTCCACTATGCTTCTTCTTTATTGGGTTCTCCCTCATGGAACTCCTCGGGATACACAATTGACTTCCCTTAAATAACATGCCATCCTAGATTATGAAATCTAACCACCTTGTCCTGTCCATTGTAACAGGTTCCTTGCAAGCTTTCCAAGCCTCTGCGAAATTAGGATCTTCTGCGTATAGTGTCTTAAGTTCATTGAACCCAACCACTTCAATCTACATCTTTGTCATCAATGTATGCCTCCTACTTAAGGCATCTACAAACCTATTTGACTTTCCACTCCTATGTTTTAAAACAAAGGTATAACTCTACAAAAACTCTACCCATTTCATATGCCTCAGATTTAATTTTCCCTGACTATTTAGATATTGCAAGGCCTAATGATTAGTATATAGAACAAATTCCTTCAGAAACAAATAATGTCTCAATTTCTTTAATGCTTGAACTATTGCATAAAATTCCTAATCATATACAGAATACTTTCTCTTGGCATCATTTAACTTTTCACTGAAATACGCAATGGGCTTACCTTTTTGGCTCAACACTATTCCAATGGCACAACCACTGGCATCACAATCCACCTGAAACACCTCATTGAAATCTGGGAGGGCTAGAATAGGGTGCTCTTTTACCTTTTGCTTCAACAATTCAAAACTCTTTGTCGCTCTAGTGCTCCACTTGAATTCTTTTCTATCCCCTCTCATTGTTTCAGCTAGGGGTCCACAAATACTATTGAAGTTTCTAATGAACTTTCTATAAAACTAGCCAAACCATGGAAAGATCTCACCTCAGTAGCAGTTCTTGGGGTAGGCCATTCTAGAATAGCCTTCACCTTCTCTGGGTCCATATTGAGACATTCCGCTGAGACAACAAACCCCAAGTACACTAACTCCCTCTTCAAAAAATTGCACTTCTTCAGATTAATCAACAATTTCTCTTCTCTTAACTTCTCAAAGCCTCTCTGAATATGTATCAAATGCTCATCCAACATCTTACTGAAAATGAAAATATCATCTAAATACACAATAACAAAAGTTCCTAGAAATTCTTTTAGTACCTCGTTCATGAGCCGCATGAATGTGCTTGGTGCATTGGTTAGCCCAAAAGGCATGACTAACCACTCGTACAGGCCCTCTTTGGTCTTGAAGGCAGTCTTCCATTCATCTCCCTCTTGAATTTGGATTTGGTGATATCCACTCTTTTAGATCAATCTTTGTGAAGTATTGAGACTCCACTCAAACAGTCCATTAGGTCATCCATCCTTGTCAGGGGAAATCTATACTTGATTGTTATCTTGTTTATGGCTCAAGAATCTGTACACATCCTCCACTCCCCATCCTTCTTTGGTGCTAGTATTGCAAGTACTGCACATGGACTCAAACTCTCACGTATCAAACCCTTTCTCAACAACTCTTGAACTTGTCTGTTCAACTCCACATTTTCTGCTGGAGTCATTCTATGAGCTGCCTTATTTGGCAAATTGGCTCTAGGAATCAAGTCAATCTGATGGCTGATCTTCCTTATTGGTGGTAAACCCTCAGGTACATTATCAGAAACAATATCCTGAAACTCATCCAACATCCCAGAAACTTCTTCTGGAACCTTTTCACTATCCTCCTTACTCTAGGAATCAATGCATAACACACGCGCTCTTTCTTCATACCTTCTAAAAATTTCTTCCATCTACATAAAAATTCTAACATACGCATACCTTTTCTTTTGGTTCCTTTAGGGGTTTCAACTTGTGATAGACCCCATCCTTTGTTAAGGAATCAGTGTTGCATGGCCATCATGTATAGCTCACCTATCGGACTTCCACGACCTCCCCAACAACATGTGACATGCATCCATGGGGATGATATCACAGAGTACCTTATTATGGTAGCTCACAATCTTCAACTTTACTAGGCACTACTCATTGACCAAAACTTTGTGGTTTTTCTGCAACTAGGCAATCTGATACAGATGCAGGTACCCTTCCCTCTTCAGCTTCAACTTTGTGACCATATCTTCTAACACCAGATTATCAGTGCTCTCACCATCAATAATGACATCACAATAATTTCCTTCACACTTACACCTTGTGCAAAACAGATTCTTCCTCTGTTCTGGTTCCTTTTCCTCAGTCACCAGGGCTCTCCTAATCACTAGGGCTTCTCCCCTTTTAGCATCATCTAAATGTTCAGATTGGGCCTCTTCATCTACATGCGCAACCCTTCCATGACCTTATGGCCTTTTGTCTGCCCTTCCTTGGTGTTGTGGACATTCATAGATTAGATTCCCTTATTCACCACACTAGAAACACGTTCCTTTGAAACCACCTCTTCCAGATCCTTGTCCATATCTCCCTCGTCCTCTACCTCTTTGATCACCACTGTTTTGATCATGAGGGCAGTAGAAGTTGTCATTCCTTTGGCTTCAGCTAGCACCCACATCTTCACTTTTCATTTCATCATCATTTCGGCTTCTTGAAGGTCTTCCACCATCCCTTCCACTTTGACCTCCTCGTCCTTTTTCCTTGGCATCAAATCTTTTGTTCAACTTCTCTTCCATCTTTAGAGCAAACTGATACACATCCTCAATGGTGGTCATTCTGACTAGGTTTAACTCCTGAATGCTCGGTCATAACCCATTAAGATATCAGGCTACCTTCTCCTTATTGGCCTCTGTGTGGCTCGTTCTGATGATTATCTTGTGAAAATCTCTAGTATATTCTTTCACAGATCTGCTTCCTTACTTCAACCCTTGCAATTTCTTCAACAGATTAACTCATAGTCAACTGTTATGAACTGCTTCTTTAGTTTCTCTACCATGCGATCCCATTTGGTGATATTTCCTTTTCCTCTTCGATTTCTTTCCAACTAGACCTCTTTCCACCAAATATTGGCATGGCCCTTCAACTTCATTTTCACAAACTTAACCCGATCTGGGTCCTCTATTTCCTCATAGTCAAAATATTCTTCTAGCTCATTGATCCAGTCGATCAACTCTTCCAGGTTCAGACTTTTGGAATAACTGGGGACTTCTGCTCTGGGTCTTTTCCTGATCTTTTAAATGGCCCTTATTAGCCACATTTGGTATTGATCAATTGCTTCTTCTTCCTCTTCTACATCTGAACCTTCTTCCTCTCCTTCATCCTTACTTTTCTCCCTCGGGTTTAACCCTCTTCTCAACTATTCTTGTAATGCATCAATCTGTCTTTGGAGGGATGCCAGTGCATCTCTTCCACCACTATTTCTATCACCTCAACCACCTCTAACACCACCATGCCTACCAGGCATCACTCTTGGAGGCATCTTTCTTGACCTCAACCCACAACCACGGTCCTAGTGTGAGCTGCCTCAATATCGACGATCTGTCCACACACTCTGGAAAACCTTGTTCTGATACCACTTGATGAGGGCGCAGCCCGAGACTTAGAAAATAACCCACAAACAAGAGAATAATTTTATTATTCAGAAAATGAAGCTTCTTACATGCAAAGGATCTCAATCCCCAAGTTTTACAACACATGCAAGTTACAAAAAGCTACAGAATCACCCTTTCGCAATATGCGAGCTTGTCCCCAAAAAGTTACCCAAAAATTAGAAACCTGCCCATAAATAGAGCTCCTCTTTAGTTTGGAGCTAAAATAACATTCAAAGTTGAGTTTAGGCAGTTTGGCACCAAAAAATTACAACTTGAAGTTCAAATTTCAAAAGAACATTTGCAATTGTATCTTCTAGAAACTGCACCAACTTCCTGGGGCCATAACTTTTGATCCGGGACTCTGATTCATGAACCATTTGAACCATTGGAAAGGTCTCGAAGACAATAATGCACTCAAAATTTCTACATCAATTTTGGAAAGTTTTAGGTCCATTCAGGGAAATCTAAGTGCCTCAAATCTAACTCAGAAGATTTTCAGGTGCAAATCTGGGAAACTAAAACTGCAATATCTTTCAACCCAAGAATAGAAAATAAAAACCATAAATTGATAATTTCATTATGATGAAAAGGGTATCCAAAAATTTAAAAACATCTAAAAATTGAGAAACTTGAAATTTAACTATTTTTGGGCGATCTAAGATTGCCCTTACACCACTGGATGCTCCTGCATCAACAAGAGAGAGATCAATCATTATTCATGATCATGAGAGATTCTAGAAAAACCTTGCTTCTCTCATCTTTTGCTTTAGCCTTTTAGCTATCCACTTGGTCCTCTCTCTGTTCTCTATCTAATCAGCTCTGGCGTATCAGCCCCAGCTGTAGAAAATACAATGCATACCAATATACATTTGTTCTCAATAGGATCTTCATGTTCCTCTTCCAACTATCAAATCATAATCTCCAGATCAGCATCATCATCATCAAAGATAATTCTATTTCCTCATGTAGAGTTTTTCCTTTCCATACAGAAACAGTTGGAATGGTCTCACAGCAAACGGTTCACATTCTACTCACTTTGATTGGTCCAAGTCACACCACATAGGACAATCTTTCACTCGATCAAAAGGAATTCAACCTGTGTCACATGTCGGTGAGACACTAACCGTTTCTCCCTGATGCAACAGAGCCCATCCGTCACTATTGCCAAGAGTCTTCACTATCAACAAGACATTAAACCGAGTCCAGAAAGCTATTGCTCAGAATTCCCCGTGTGGCCAAGACATCACTCTGATGTTCACAAGTTACATCAACCTCAGTAAACCCATTGTTGAGATAATCACTATTCACCAAGACATCACACCGAAGTTCACAAGTCACATAGACATCAGTATTCTCATCGGTGATACAATCGCCATTTGATGAGACATCATACTGATGTTCCAAAGTCACATTGATGTGAGCAATAGTCGGCAAGACTACCATCTTTCGCTAAGACATCTCACCGAGCCTTCATGTCATTCTGAAGTTTTCACCAGTCAGCAAGACTTATCACTTTCGCTAGGAGATCTTATCGAAGTCCAAAGGTCATACTGACATCAAGATTCCCATTGGCAAAACAAACACTCTTTGCCAAGACATCATACTGATGCCTTCAAGTTACACCGCAATGCTCCACTATCGGTGAGAGAATCAACCTTCGGAAAGACTTTTTACTAAGGCTTCCATGTTATCCTGAAACCACTATTTGCCAAGAGTCACACCAAAGAAGACCATCGGCCAGACTTTCCATATTCGCTGAGACTTCATACCAAAGTCCTCATGTTTCTCTGATGACTCCATTCGCTAATAGTCTCACCGAAAACACTTAATCACATGTAGCATTTTCAGCCAGACATATTGTTGTCACCAAGAGGTCATAGGGAACCCCTTTCATTACCCTGATGACTCAGTTGTTAGTGAGACATTTCCTTGTCCCCAAGAATTCATGCTGAAGTCTTTGTGTCACCGCGACGACACCAAGTATAACCATTCGGTGAGACAACCCTCCATTGCTAATGCTTCATATCAAAGAAAATGGGTTACACCAATGACTCCAGTCATTGTAGGTCTCCCCGACATCTGCTAGGAACCTAATAACAAACACTTGTATCTTCATCACCAAGATATCTCCCAATCACTAGGACTTCATACTAATAGAAGCAAGTCATGCTTATTACCACATCGGTCAGACATACTAAAGGTCACGCCGATATTGGCAAGACTTTCTATCATTACCGAGACATCATCCCGACTATCCAAGGGTATGCCAAAGGTTTCAGATGTCGATCACCAACACATTCAGGAGGTCATAATGATAGTCAGGATCAACTAGTAGGTCAGCCAGACATCTCCATAGTCTCACCGAAATTGCTTCACAAGAGGTTTCAACGTGTGGGATTGAGGCACACAATTCCAACACCTTTTGTATTTGAGTACTAACATCTAGGCAGTGTTCTTGAATGCATGTGCATTCCTTTTGCAAACTCTTTTATTTGAGGTGACTCATATTTTGGATTGATCTACACCGTGGTTTTTCCCCTAACAGGGTTTCCACATAAAAAATCACTATGTTATGGTGTTGTGGTTGCTTATTTTGTGTTCATGCATCTTTCTTTTTTTTCAATGCTATAAGTGGTTTAAAGATCAGGTTAATAAAGTTAAATTTTATAAAACATTAACTCACCCCCCTCTCAATGTTCCTTGATTCCAACAATAGACTCACCAAACCCTTGTTGTTGAAATTTGAAGATATGTCAATGGTTTCTCCAATATGCTTGATAATTGCTTGATTGAATGATGATATGATCCTTAAGTGAATGCTCAGATGGAATGAATGCAAGAATGAATACTTGGATTTAATGGGGATTAAAACAAATATAAAATCATGTATTTATACACAATTATGCCCTAATTTCCTAAAAATACATCATAGACCAACCTTAGGTCTTTAGGAATAAAGCCCGCCAGTAGTTTGCATTTATTTTGAATTTTGTGCCAACAGGGACTCATTCATCACCCTAGGTGAATTGGTCCCACTCAAGGAATATGAGTGGGTGTTGGAAATTATATTGTCTTTAATGATGTTTTTCCTATTTGTACTAAAAAATACACTTATTTAAGTCTTGTAAATGCATAAAGGGTCCAAATAAAGCATAAGAAAGGTCTATTTGTTGATGACAAGCCTTAAAAAGTGTGAAATTTTGTTAGAAGACTTTACAAAACTTTATAATAAGACTTGGTAAGTGATAAAAAGAGGGTATGTAGGTGAATTATAATAAGAAGAGTCTAGAAGTGTGTAAAAATGTATCACAACACTTCACAACATCTTTACAAGACATTATAAAGTCTTAAAGATTCATAAAGATTCAACACCTAATGTGAATATGTGGGCCACATTACAACATTAAATCAAGGAAAAATTAAGAAAAATAAGCACAAGGAGGGACAAGACAAGAAAAAGTAAAAGGGTTACCTTTTTCATGTCCATAGTTAGCTCCCACTTTAGTGAGAGGATGAACCTGCTTCAAACTCACACTAAAGTAGAGAAATACATCTTAGGATGGATCTAAATGTACTAATTCTTGGTAAGATGAGTCAACAATAATCAAGAGGAATGAGCAAGCCCCTAGGATCAAGATCCCATGGAAAACCAATCATTAGCATAAATATCACATAAAAGTGATGAAAAAGGATGAAAGAAATTCAAATCAAGCTTTGATTGTGTGTCCAACTTATTGTGGATTGGATCTAGGTTGTTTACTTGGAACAATAAATGTTTACTCACTTTGGAGTGATGGAACTCATGGATTTTTGTCTGGTAAGAAGGACCAAATATACTTACTTTGGGGCCATGGAGCTTCTAGTTTTCCATGGGGTGAGAGGGTCCAAAAGGTGAGAAACATACACTCACAGTTGGTATGCACTCACACACAAGCAGGTGGCTACAAGGAAAATCCATGCCCCATAATTAGATTTCTCGCTCAACCATATCAAAGTTATACCTCTTGATAACTTTACTAAGGTTCCACAAAGGACAATGTCATTTCATGATTCATGAGACAAGCAAATATTTGTATGCTTAGAACATATGAACAAATGTAATGGCACCACACGAATGCAAGTTGTGTTATGCAAGGTGGCCATGTAAATGAAAAATGCAACATACAAAAGAAATGTTCAAATGAGTCTTGCTTACTTCATGCAAAGTCTTAACTTAGTGAACATTGTGTCTAATGTCTCCAAGAGATGACCAATCAAATAATATAATATTCGCAACTTAGGGGATGTAGTGCATCACATTAGGCCACTAAGAGGAATGTAATATGCTAAGATAGATCATGCTTATGAAGGAAATCACACCCAATGTCATCCAAAAAGTTACAACCACATTGTATGAAGTAACAAGGTTGCACTAAGAACCAATACAATGAAAAATTTAAATGAATAATTCCAACGTATGCCCCCAATTTAAATGAAGTGCTACACATCATTCTATGAGCAATTACTTTAAAGTAGCAAATGAAAAATGAAAAAATAAACAAGACATGAGAGCCAACTTGGAAAGACCCTATGCCAAGTCAAACTTTTCTGAGTAAATTTGTGTCATGTAAAGGAAAAGGAACAAAAGAAAGATGGGTTTCCCAAAAAAAGGAGCACACCAAACACATAAGGGATATATGGATTTGGGGCCAGTATGTTCATTTTTTCAATTTTTGGATTAAAGAGCTTGGAACTATCATCATTCCCCAAATACATAGAACTAGAAGAATGACACAAAGAGAGTGAAAAAAAAGATAAAGAAAATCTATTTTGGTTCAACATGGAAGAGACATAGTATGTGTCAATGCTTTGCATCATCCCCAAATGGAAAACACAAGAGAAAATAAAATAAAATGAAAAATATTTTGGGTCAACATGAGAGAGACATTGTAGTGTTAATGCCTTGCATCATCCCCAAAAGGAAGATATAAAGAAAAAAGTGAAAAAGAAAAGAAAAAGGACCGTTTGGGTCAAAATGGAAGAGACATAAGGGTGTCTCAATGCTTTGTGTCATCCCCAAAAGGAAAAAACAAAAAAAAAGAAAAAAATAAAAGTGAAACCTGATTGATTGGGTCAACATGGAAGAGACATAAGGGCATCTCAACTCTTTACATCTTCCCAAAAATGAAAACACAAAAAAAAAGGAAAAAGTGATTTACAACATAGAGAAGAATGAAGGTACAAATAGAAGAATGTCACAAAGAGAGGAGAACATCAAACTTCATGTCATAGGGGAACATGATACACACATATAGGAAACAAAAATATAAAAGGCTAGCAAGAAAAATGCAAGTCAACCATCAAGTGAATCATCCACCTCCCATTCTCAGTCAGGATAAGTGGAAGGTGAAAAAAACAGCTAGGGGACAAGGAAAAATGCATTACTAGGACAAGGCTATTGACTTATTTCTCCCAGTAAGTGCAACGAAAGAATGATCCAAGATAGGTAGTGGGAAAGATCATGTATAATGAGATTGGAAGAATCTAAAACTATTACATGATAAGGTGGGTGGTAGTGTGCTATGGGATGATTGGATACTAGTCAATGTCATTGAAGTGATACTTAGTATTTCTTTCAGTGTCTAAAAATACAATGGTATTTACAATATGGTATATTGGAATTTTTAGGAGGGGTTACCAACCTATTCATAGGTGGTAATAGGATGATACCTTTCTTTAAAATCATTTGGCTTTTCCTTTCACATTCAGGTGGTGGATGGAGAGGGAACTTTGGTTTTTTCTATTTGTAAGGTTATCTTTGTTTATTAGATTCACCTTTTTCATTGATTGAAGGAGGAAGAGGACCCCCTGGTGATCCTATCATCCTTGTCATTGGAATCATGTAAGTTTTTTTCACATGGAAGGAGATAATTCAAGTTGAGAAGTTAATCAAATATCATTGTGACATCATCCTAAAGTATCCAATATTCAAAAGGAGGCTTGATGTCCTGAGGAGGATCTTTATATCCTAACCCTATTCTATTTTCATCTATTGATCTTAGTTCTAAAATTTTATGAATGTCATGTTCAATGGTTCTGTCACATCCTTGTTTGCTTAAGATGGTAAAACCTTTGTCATAAGTTGCTTCAAGGTTGATTGGTGTGTTGGTAAAATTTTTATCACATAATTTTTGAGGATTTGTTGGGTTAGAGGAACTACGTCCACCTGTTCACATCAGGTTCACCAAAATGGAAACAAATATTTTGGAAAACCAAGATGCTTTATGCTCCTTCTAGTGTTTTTCACCTAAAAGGAGATAAGATCAAGTGCCAAAATGAAATTTTCACATTCAAGGATTGATGTGATGTGCGTTTAATGTTCCTCGATAAGATAAACTAAATGTAAAGGACTGATAAAATAGATCACAAATTGAATGCAAACTAAGAAATGTGAAGTGTTTGAAAACATAGTGCTGTATGCAAACATAATTGAATGAAAATGAATGGGGTGCACCTGGAAACTAAAAGAAGAACTGAGAAGGTTCTAGAATGCTGCAGAATTCAATGTTGATTCCCAATGGGGCTTATTCACCACAAATGGCGAATTAGTCCTGGTTTTGGTAAAATCTACTAGAACAGGTTTCAAGATGCTCGAAACACAGAACTTCAGAAAACACCTTTTTTAGGCCTAACACTAGGACTCATTCACTACAGATGGTGAATTAGTCCACCTACATATTTCTGAAAAGTCAAAGGTCAACTCTATGGGTCCTGGTCTTCACTTTTCTACTTGTTAGGTTGTCGAATTTGAATCTATAGAAAATGGGTTGAAAAAGGTCTTCAAGCTCAAATTAGGGTTATGTTGACTATGATGACTTAGATGATTTATTGACCACTTTTCAACACCTATCTCCTTGAAAAACCTCCCTATAGGACTTATAAACACACATGCAAAGAGGGGGGAAATGGTTAAGGGTTAGAGTATAGGGGTTTGCCTTGGTCAAACCCCACTTTATTAATCAGACCATTGATAATGAAATGAAATAAGAAATTAATGATGAAAAAATAACACACAAATGTCATAGAATCACCAAACCCTTGTTGAAATATGAAGATATGTCAATTGATGCTCCAAGATGCTTGATTATTGCTTGATTGAATGATGTTATGATACTTAAGTTAATTCTTAGATGGAATGAATGCAAGAATGAATACTTGGATGAGTGGGGGTTAAAATTAATAGAAAATCATGTATTTATACATAATTATTCCCTAATTTCCCAAAAATATAACATCACAAGCCAACCTTAGGTCTCTAGGAATAAAAACCCACCAGTAATTTGAATTTATTTTGAATTTTGTGCCAAGAGGGGATTATTCACCACCCTCTATGAATGGGTCCCACTCAAGGTATGAGTGGGTGTCAAAAATTATATTATCTTTAATGATGTTTATCAGGTTTGTACTAAAAGGTGCACTTAATTAAGGCCTATAAGTGCATAAAGGGGCCAAATAAAGCATAGGAAAGGTGTATTTGTTGATAACAAGCCTAGAAAAACATGAAATTTTGTTGCAATACCTTACAATACAATAAAATAAGACTTGTTAAGTGATAAAAAGAGGGTATGTAGGTGAATTATAATAAGAAGAGTCTAGAAAAGTGTAAAAATGTATCACAACACTTCGTAACACCTTTAGAATACATCATAAAGTCTTAAAGATTCATAAATATTCAAGACCGAATGTGAATATGTGGGCCATATTACAACATTAAATCAAGGAAAAATCAAGCCAAATAAGCACAAGGAGGGACAAAACAAGAAAAATTAAAAGGGTTACTTTTTCATGTCCACAATTTTTATCATATTTTATAGACCCTTTCTATTCTTTTGTTCCCTAATTTTCAGCCTAGGAATGTGACTTAAAGGTCTAATTGTACCCATTTGAACCAACTTATATTTTTCGTTAGCTAGTTATATATGAAAATTGTATAGAGAAGGCATTTTGTAGTTGGAAACTAGGCATATTTAGTATCATATAATGTAGAAATAAATATAAAATATTTAGGACCAACAATAAAAACAATAATCATGATCAAATTTTCATAATTATTTTCACTTCGACATTATTTTAACTACAATATGATGGATTTTAATTTTGTGAATAATTCCTATATAGTGTTGAAAATGGTAGGACTTAGCCCTATGAGTTCATTCTCTAATTGATGATCGCTTAACTCATTCTTCTTATGAAAGAGTGTTTCTAATATCATCAATGTATATATTTGGTGTAGTGGAAAATTATATATGAAAAGGTAAGTCTTGAGACTTAGAAATGCATGGAGTACTAAATGCTTCATCACATTTATTAAACAATTTTATTTTGTCTACATCATCTTTAGGTTCTATTTCAAGTCCCATTGTAACCTAGTGATATCCATGAATTTTGAGATAGATTATAATCTTTGTTTTCCATTCAAAATAGTTGTCACATTAAAATATTAATTTTTGATGTATTTATGAGGATAAAAAGTAGATTAAAATGTAGAAAGAAAAGAAGTATAAAAAATAAGCACACAAAATAACCCCATTTTCACTCTTGTTTCTAAAATTATCACCCTAGATATTACAATATTCGGACTTTATAATTACTATCATTAGAAGACTTCTAATATTTAAAATTATTTCAAGGCACACAATGGGAAAAAAACAAAACTCTTAATATAAATTAACTTGATCAAAAATATAGAAAACTAATCTTGAATTTGTACAACTTTATTAAATACTTTTCTAATTCCTATTCATTTCAAGAAAATGGAGCTCCTAATCAAAATATATCGCCTATTGAAGAAAAATGCAAAAAATAACCTCAGCCTACAAAATCTAGTAAAAATGTGAAATTTTTAAGTTTTAAAACCTATGTGGATTGAAAGTTCTTGTCTCCTAATTTCTATTAACTATTTATTCCAAAAACTTGAAACACTAAGGAAACCATTTTGCAAGTTTGAAAAAGGGACCTAATTTTCCATATAAGAGAGACCTAGTGGTCCCCGGGCAACCCATTAATGGTGCTTATAGTATTGGTTTCCAATATTGTAGTAGTTTGGAAGGATTGGTCATGGTTGGGAAGCTATAAAATACATGTGGTTTAGAATTAATCGTTGTTGTTTTATGACTATGGAGTCACAATTTTGCATGGTTTTTTGTGGTTGAGACCATCATTGGTGGTTTAATGGTCAGAAGTACCTTATCCAATCTAAAGGAAGCCCTATGAATATGGGATTAAATCACATACATAGGTTCTTTAGGTGCTAGTCCCTTGGCCCTCACACTAGGAGCTATGCACAACACTAGTGATGAGCATTTAGCACTATTTGCTTAAATTTTATTTTATTTTATTTTAAATTTTTATGTTCTATACCTCTATAAGGTAGTAGGATTGAGAATAAAAAAAATTCTTAGAGGCTTCCAATTCTAGAACATGAAAAACTTATTGTTGATATTTCTCTATTCAGCCTCCTGACCATGATGGTGAGGTCTTTTTGGACATAAAATTCTCTAATTTTATAGCTACCTCTAGGATCCTCTAAAAAAATCTTTTGATGCCACCTAGGTTTCCAAAACTCTTCTCTTTGTCAACTCAAAAGATCTCAAATCGACTTCTTTCTCACAAACCCATTTTTTTTGCTTGTTTTCCTACCTTCCACCTTGTCAATCTAGTAGCACAACTAACCCACTTTTCTCAACATTCCTCACAAACTTCTCAAATGACTTCATGAGTAAATTTTTTATATAAATACCTTTTAAGGACAAATTTAACATAGCTACTCGACACATACAACTCCTTTGGAGAAACTTTCCCGAAAACCTAAATCAACATTGTCCTAGACCTCAATTAGGCCCGATTTACAAAGGAAGTATACTTTAAACTTTCCCTTTCACCCAAAAAATTTTTGGGAAGCACTCTCCTACCAAAATAAACACAAAATCCACAACTCCCAAACAAAGATAGGCCCTGAAACACCTTAAACATTAGAACCCCCACTTTTCACAATAAAGCCTAGGGTTTAATGAATTACCTACTTTCAGACTCCTCTAGACCTTGAAACTAACTCAAACACCTTTTTTAAGACCTATAAATGCTCAAAAGTTTTAGAAATATCACTTCCCTCAAGGATTTTTCTGAACCCTAGACAAGAACCTCTATTTTCATACTCCTTTCCCCTCTAAAACACCAAGGACAACAATTCAAACTTCACCATTCTTTTCTTCATATACAAGGTCACTGATCTAATATATAAGAACACTCAATGGAACCCATTTCACTAGTCACAACTTATATAGTTAGTGAGATGGTCCCCTAAAACATAATTTTATGTGACAAACCCTTGAATAGAGTATTTAACTAACCCTAAGTAATATACCTCTAAAATGCACAAATATGGATGAAAATTGATAAAATAAAAACTAAAAGAATGATAAGTCTGATACCCACACATTTAACCACATGATAAATCACATCCTTCCTATATGGAACCGTACAGTGCAAAGGAAACTCATAAATTCTAAAAAAAACATATTTTTTGCAAAGAAAAAGATAGAATTTTATTGCTTTTTCACAAAGATTAACTTATCCAACCTTCCCTTCAAGTTCTCCAACCTTTTTAAATTTTTTACCATAGAAAAAAACTTACCAAAAAACTCTTAATTTATTTTGAAACCTCTCATGACTTTTGGAGTGCATAATTTCACTTTTTACACATTTGGTTGACAACATTTTTACATATTATGCAACATTTACATTTTTTGAACCTCATATTCACCTAAGAGATTACCAATGGCCTTTTTAGACCTTATTCTACTTAGAAGCATGACTCAATATAAGAGAAATGACACTCAACCTTCCTTGACAACCTTTTAGTCAACCTTGACAACTTTTAACATGATTTTGCAACTATTACAATATGGACTCAAAAGTCCTCAAAGTTGGTTACTTACATCAATAATTTTCTCATTAGACCTTATTATGACTTAAAACACCCACACAACCTAGAATTACCCACCACGACTCACTTTTCACAAGTCAACTTGAGAAAAACCATAAAAATGGATTAGTGCTCCTGCACCATACACCCCCACAAAAAAAAAATCATGTCCCATGAGGACCAAACTAACTCAACCCTAACTCTTTCATAACATGTTTGTTCCTTGCATATGTTCCTTGATTAGAAAATATCCTCCATGGAACCAAACACCTAGTCCTTTCTCTAGTTCTTGCTTTGTTGAACTTGTATCCACCTTGCCAAGGCCTTTTCTTTATAAACAAACCTGTTTCAAGCTTTCCACCATCATCCTCAACTTAATTTGTTGCCATACCTCCAAGAAAAACACTTACCTTTTGGTTCTTGAATGTCGTCCTTCATCATCCTTGCATACTTGAAATCATCCCAATGGTTTGCCCTAGTACCCCTGTCAAGCTTTGCATCTCCTTCCATGTTATTAGACCTAAATTCTTTTGTTTTAGCAGAGTTTTTGACCTTTATACCGAAAAAATACATTTTCTCCTCAATGTTTCTTCCAACAAGTGGACAAGGCATTATCCCAACCATTATGCTATCACCTTTCTCCAAATTGTTTGAAGTCTTCATAAAAAAGAACACTTCTATCCTTTTCTTGGTCTACCCTTTCCCATACCATCTCTTTATCCTTCTCCAACATTGAGACACATTTCAAATTTACTATTTTGGCACTTTCACACTATACACTCTCTTCTTGTTTTCTATCCTCAACCTTCACAAACTCTTTTTTCCCATCATGTTTACATTTGTCTCCCTTGTATACACCATATCTTCTTCCTATAATGGTAACAAAATGATGGTGTTCCCCTCATGCTCAATCTAATAAGTATTTTCTCATCATTATACACAACATATTTGTCAAACTACCATAGCTTCCCAAGCAACAAATGGAAACATTGCATAGGTAAAACATCATAAAGTACTCTATCCTTGTAACCCATAATTTGAAATTCAACTAAGGCAAGCTCATTAACTAAGAGTGACTAATCTTCATTCAACTATAACACCTTATAGGGTGTTTGATGAGGACCTTTAACTAAATTCAACTTATCTACCATTTCCTTTGAAACTATGTTATTAGTGGAGCCTGAATCAATTACTAACTTGCATACCTTTACTTTGCTCTTCCAGGTAGTCTTGAAGATACTTCTCCTTTCCAATGGTTCTTTGTCCTTGGAGGCCTTTAAAAAATTTATTTGCAGCATCAAAGCTTCTCTAATTTTAGGTTTTGCATTCTCTAATTTTAGGTTTGATCAAATAACACTTTTCTCTTCATCCTCTTTCACAAGTTGAAATCTCTTGTCACCTTTTCTCTCGCTTCCACTTGTAGTAGCTCCAAACTTATTAGGACATTTATAGAATGGATGTCCAAATTCACCACATGTGTAACACTTTCCTTCAAACTCATTAGAATCTCTTCCTCTAAATTTGGTTCTTCCACCTCTCCATCCACCTCTAGACTCAACCACTTGTTCTTTTCCTTTACCAACATCTTCTTGACCTTCTTTGGACATTTTTGGTGTAGAAAAGGTAACTTTTCCCCTAGAAGTACTACCGATTTCTCTTGTTTCCATCTCTTGTCTCCTGATTTTTTCTTCTGCTCTTATTTCCATTTAAAAATATTGTTCCACTATTTTTGGTGTCATAAAATTGATTTCATCTTGAATGTTATACCTTAAACCATTGAGATATCTAGCTACTATTTCTTCCTTGTCCTCCTCATGCTTTGTTCTTATGTTTAACCTATAGAATTATTCAGTATATGCTTGCACATCTTGTTCATTTTTCCTAATATTTTGTAATATTTTAAGTAATTGAACATTATAATCACAAGGAAGGAACTTACCCTTGATTTTTTCCTTCATCCTATCTCAAGAAGCGATCTTCTTCTTTCCTTCTTTCTTCCTTTCATCTTGCACAAAGTTCCACCACAACAAATCATGTTCTTTCAACTTATTTTTTCCCTTCCTCACCTTGTTTTCATCATAAATCTCCTCACTTTCAAAATATTTCTCCAAATCCTCTATCCAATCCAAGAGCTCTTCACCATCTAACTTACCTCCATACATAGGCACATCCAATTTTCCATGTCCATCCTTCTTCATAGCCTTCAAAAGCTTCACTAGAGGTCTCCTCCTCTTTAGAATCACTCTCCTCCATATCAACCCCATATTTAGACTTCAATGCAGCCATCTTCCTTTTCAAGGCTTCTATTTCTCTATTTTTCTCATCCATCTTTCTTGCAACTATTCTTCCTTTAGGAGGCATGTTTGGATTCCTTCAATTACACCATTTTGTACTCAAACCCTTAACTTTCTTTCAAAAGAGGCTGATTCCCTTAGATCTGATACCAAAGTCTGATGCAACCTATGTTGCCAAAACAATTCTCTTTGTCAATTCAAAATATCTCAAATCAACTTCTTTCTCAAAAACATAATTTTTTTGCTTATTTTCCTACCTTCCACCTTGTCAATCTAGTAATGCAACAAACCCACTTTTCTCAACATTCCTCACAAACTTCTCAAATTACTTCACAAGAAAATTTCTAATCTAGATACCCCTTAAGGCCAATTTAACATACCTTTTCCACACATATAATTCCTTTAGAGCAACTTTACTAAAAACCTAAATCAACGTTGTCCTAGGCCTTAATTAGGCCTGATTTACAAAGGAAGTATACTTTAAAATTTCCCGTTCACCAAAAATTTGTTTGGAAAGCATTCTCCTCCTAGAATAAACACAAAATATACAACTCCTAAGCCAAGATAGGCCCTATAACACCCTAAACACCAAAACCCTCACTTTTCACAATATAGCCTAGGGTTTATTGAATAACCTATTTTCAAACTCATCCTAGCCTTGATATCAACTCAAACACATTTTTTTAGACCTATAGATGCTCAAAAGTTTAAAAAATCTCACTTCCCTCAAGGATTTTGTCGAACCCTAGACAAGAACCTCTATTTTCATACTCCTTTCCCCTCTAAAACACCAAGGAAAACAATTCTAACTTCACCATTATTTTCTCCCTACACAAGATCATTTATATAACATCTAATACCACTCAATGGGACCAATTTCTCTATTCATATCCCATACAGTTAGTGAAATTCCCCCCTAAAACATAATTTTATGTGACAAACCCTTGAACAGGGTATTCAACCCAGCTTGAGTAATATACCTCTAAAATGCACAAATATGGATGAAAATTGATCAAATCAAAACTAAAAGAATGTTAAACCTTCTACCCAAAAATTTCACCACATGATAAATCACATCCTTCCTATACAAAACTGTACAATGCAAAGGAAACTCAGAAATTCTGAAGAAAAAAAATCAAAAACAAAAAACACAGTTTTTGCAAAGAAAAAGATAGAATTTTATTGATTCTTCACAAAGATTAACTTATCCAACCTTCCCTTCAATTTCTCCAACCTTTTTAAAGGTTTTCCCATTAAAAAAAACTGACCAACCAACTCTTAACTGATTTTCAAACCTCTCATGACCATTGGAGTGGATAATCACACTTTTTACACATTTGGTTGACAACATTTTTACATATTATACAACATCTATAATTTTTGACCCTCCTATTCACCTAATATATTACCAATGGAATTTTTAGACCTTATTATACTTAGAATCATGACTCAACAAAATAAAACTAACATTCAGCCTTCCTTGATAACCGTTTAGTCAACCTTGACAACTTTTAACATGATTTTGCAACTATTACAATATAGACCCAAAAGTCATCAAAGCTGATTACCTACATCAATAATTGTCTCATTAGACCTTATTATGACTTAAAACACCCACAAAATCTAGAATAAAACAGCAAGAGTCACTTTACATAAGGAAACTTCAGAACAATCATAAAAATGGATTGATGTTCCAATACCACCTTTGTAGAAACTATGTCATTTGATCTTTGATTTTTATAAAATGAAAGACAATATTTAACTTCTTAGGAATTCTAGACACTATGGAAAGGTTCTAAATTCCCCCAATATTATAAAAAAAATTACAAAGGCTAGATTTCAAGAGAACACAAATATGCATACCAAAGTAATACATATGCTTATTTTTCTTTAAAGTATTCTAATTCTCAAAACATGCAAGAGGATAGAATACTTGGTTTTTAAGGACAATATTAGCTATTTATTAGTCTTAAATAGCCTAAATAATAAAAAAAACAATGAACTATACCAGACAAAATCATTCTAACATCATGTTAATAGGGTATGTGTAGGATCATCATGTAAAAAACAAGCCCTTAAGTGGAGAAAAAATTAGGAAAAATAGAGTTAGGCATCTTAACATAAAAATTTGAATAAGTTATCTATATTATTTCAAAAATATGTAAGAATAGAATTTGTAGCAAATTGAATGTAGTTTCTAAAATACTCAGTTTATTTATTTTCTTAAAAAATCTATTTGGTGAAAATTTGAAATTTCAATGGAGTAGTACTTAAATTTCAAGGAAAAAGTAAGAAGTAGGTGTTTGTATGACCACCCTAACCACAATAAAATGATAATATTTTTTTATAATATTTCATATATAAGTAGAGGACTCATGTCCCAATGTGATCCATATTTTTTTTGTAATTTGTTTCCAAGTAAATAATGAATTATGATTTTTTTATTACAAATTTTTAAAAATATAAAAAATTGTATGTCTAACCACCTTAACTTGGTAAAAAATTCATGAAATTCAATTTTATTGTTTTTAATCTTATAGTATGCAAAGCATATCAAATGTGATGCATGTTTTAGATTCAAAAAATGTGATACTGTTTGAAAGATATAGATGTTTTTCAATCAACCTACCAATCAAGACTTTAGCCATAATTCAAATAGAAAATAAATAATAATTATTTATTAAATTTAAATTAAATAATAATTTATATTGGTGGAAAGCTAAGAATATCCTTTAAAAACCCTTTTCATTTCATCAATTTTGGGTAAAAAAAATGTCTTCAACCACAAACCCTACACATACCCATCATATTGCCACTTTTTGGCCCATCATGATCCTGCACATACCTATTAAATTCTATGATAAGTGAGAACACATATACAATATGATTTCATAGATCACATGCAAGTCCAATTGAAAAATGATTGAATATTGGAATAGTTCAATGGAGAGAGAATCTTGAAAGAGGGAAAATGAAAAACATCAATAAGAGAATTTTGAGAATACTCAAGTGGCTCTCACTGAACTAGTTGAGGTGATATGAGAGTGTTGTATATATAGAACAATAAAAGAATATTCATAAAAGAGGTGCACTAACTCCAAATACCCATAAATTTGGGAGGTTTTACCTACCTGATAAATGCCAAAACATGTGGAATAACCTCCTCAAGTAAAGAAAAATAATGGTTATGGAAGTTCATACAAGAAACAAAAAGAGTGAGTGTAACTCAACTACCCATGTGAGGGATAGAGTGACACATGTAGCTCATGTATTTTACCACATGTCCTCATATTAACAAAACCTAATAAATCTAAGAAAGATTAATAATATATGCAAGAAAAATAAATATGACCTGACCTAAGGAAGATAGAAAATTTGCATTTTAACAAATATGCCCTTTGTACTCAAGCTCCCAAAGACTTCCCAAGAGACTCCCTAATGCATAGTCAAAGATATTGGAGAATGACTAAAACTCAATCAAAATAGTTATTTTTTTATTGTAACTATTGGAAACTTATACAAAACCAACCACTTTTCTTTAACTACTATTTATTTTTATAACCACTAGAGAATATACATACGATATATATTTTTTATTATCTACATGTTGTTATTTCAATATCAGCCACCCAAACAGTATTATACACCCCTTCACCATTGAAATTTTTTATTTTGTAACTCCAATTTTAGAGGGCCATATCTATGCCATACATAATCATTTTTTGAGTGATTTTTTGATTTGGGGTATTTTTCCATGCACTAATTGAAGGTATCATTATTATATAACTTTGATGTATGGATTTATTAGACAATAAAACCTTAGAGGTTACCTTGTATAGCTTCCTATTTTAATCTTCAAAGGGCTCATTTGAGGACATGTAGATTCCTTGCTTAGTAAATTTTTTGAGATTTCCTATTTTTAAAACACTAGACAATAGTTCTATTAATTTTTCTTGATAGTTTCTATAAATTATAGTATCAACACATGTCTTGTTTTGACAATTTATAATCATAAGTCATCAAATACACCTATTGGAAATTATATATGTGCTAAAATATTGTGAAAAATCATTGTTTTAGAGGCTTCATTGATTGAACAACTTTTAGTGGTAGACTTGCATTTCTACATTTATTTTTCTCATCACTAAATAATGTATAAAATATACCAAATAAACTTCAAAGGCCCATATCCAAGCCATATATAATCATTTTTTTGAGGGATTCTTTTGGGGGCTAATTTTTAATGCACTATTTAGTGGTCTCAATATTTTATAATTTTGATGTATGGATTTCAAATTCAAGAAGAGATCAATAATGCTTGATGAACTGAGTGCAAATTAGAGGGATTCTAAGGAAAAATAAGGATTAGGGTTTGAGAAAGGAGAAATTTTACAAGAAAATTAGACTCTAAACAATACTAAAAAATAGTGACAAGAAGAGTAATGTCAAATAGGTCCAGAACCAAAAGAAAGATTTTTAAAGGCCTCCTATCAAATAACCTATTGCACAAAGGTATTCATATTTTAATATTTATCTTTATTCTTGCAATAATTTTGGACATAAAGCTATAAACTATAGAAGCAAAATGAATCAAAATAGTCAATCATTTCTTACTCAATGATTTACATGCAATAGATTTGGTCATTAAGCTAGTGAATGCATTTTGGATGATGAATGGCTACAATAATGGCATGATGTTTCAATATTTTAATGGCTATTGTTATACATGAAATAGATTTAGTCACAAAGCTAGTGAACACATAAATCAAATGATGAATGTATACAATAATGGCATGATGTTTCAATATTTCAATGGATATTGTTATACATGAAATATTTTGGGGCATAAAGATAATGAATGCAGATCTAGAATGGGAAGAAGTAATCTTGTTCAAAAATGTGTCACATGTCACACATGTAACAAACTAGGAACATAGAAAAGTTTTGTAGAAGCAAGAATGTGAAATCCTCTATTTCACAAAAGAAGGTGAATATGGTAAGGAAAGTGGATCTGGTTAAAATGAAAAAGATATGGAAGAAAAAGAAAGAGTGATGTGAAGAATGAGTCTATGCTAGCTCTTGTTTCAAATGTTTCCTCCATAAACTACATGAAGAGCTTTGGCTTAAAGATAGTTTTAGAAGAAAATATTATATCCCCAACAAAGATTTTTTGATTCCTTAAACACATTGGTACATGTATAGATCAACATGGTTAGTTTTTTGATGGTATCTCTAGAATGAAATCTCCTATTTTGGAGATTTGTGGAGTAACTAAAGCTCACTATATCAAAACAATTAGGGTTTTCAAGCTTTTCAACCTAAAATTTGTATAGGGATGAATTTTCACCCCATGTGTAAACTCCCCCTTTTCCCCTTTCCACTTTAGAAAACCAAGTTTGAATGCTTCATTCCACCTAATCCTACTGCTTTCATAACACTTGGTGCCTTTTTTGAGCATTGGTGGAGGCATTTCTATTAGGGACGCTTGCACAACACACAAACATATACATGGTGTGCTTATGTCCCTAGAAGATTCCTACAACTGAACCTGCAGAGGCATTATAATTCTCATTGGGGGTCAAGTTGTAATGCCCCCTTCAACCAACTGACCCAAATATGGTTGTTTCCTTCTTTCCCTTCTTCAAATTTACTCCTTGAACAATCCTTTCAATCCTCTAAGAATTCAAGACATCCTCTACACACTCCAAGCATCCATTTTCACTCACTCTCAAGCTCTCAAACAACATACTATCACCTCATTGCAGCAAACACAACACTCCATCACTTTGATAGAACAAGTTGGGAATGAAACACCATTGCAATAGAGGCTCAAGTACTCTAATTTTCTCCTACAATTAGCCTTGAGTGCTCTTGGTGGACGTGGTAAGCTTCCCTTCCTTTCATTCTATCACTTGGTTGAGTTAGCACTTTACTGTTTTGTAGTGCTTTTGTGTTATTTAACTTTATTACTCTCTTTATCTCATTTCCTTTGTTTTTCGTGGAGGTCAAACCACCAAAATGAGGGTCTAACTAAGGCAAGCCCCTATACAACCACCCTACATTTTCCTCTCTTTCATTGTGTAGGCATATATTCTTTCTGAAGCTAGCGGGAAAATAGACTCTTGTATGAAATCATTTTTGTCACCCTAGCTCTAGTATATTAACTTGATCACCTTCGTTTATATTTATCATAATTTATATTATTATTTTTCTCTCTTAGAACTTTCTAGCTAGCCTACTAGCTTGTTTTTTTATTAGTTCACATTGTGCTTTCGGTCCTTTTGTCGTACAGATGCCAGTGCACCTATGAGATGCCAATGCATTGTACTATCATCCTAGACCAATACTCTTGTCCTCTAATAAAGAGTTATGTGAGATACAATGTTGAGCTCAAACACCATTTTTCCTAGCCCCATTTTGAATCTCAAGATTGCAAAGTGGTTGCAAGACTTTATCATCTTCATCATTCTCATCCTCATACCCTAAACATCCCACTTAGCTAAGGTAAGTTAGGGAATTTTTTTGCATCTTTCCCCTTCATGACCTGGGCCTTACATGTGGAGGTACCCCTATCTTACATTTTGGTGAACCCAACGTGAACCAATGTTTTTTCATCTATTGGTGTTGAGGCCTCTCTTGTGTACCTTGTGACCATTGTGTTCCTAAGTGTTGTGAATGTTTATGAGCATCACAACCCAATCCACAACTTCTAGGTATAGCGTGAGGATAATTATATGACACCTCCTAATGGAAAGGATGAAGGCCTCTATTGTGTTATCTATAGGCCTTTTCTTTGGTCCTATCATTGGTCTAGCTGTGCACTTGAAATTTTTTCAAGGAATGAGATGGGATTCGCTGATGAAATAGATCACATTCCCACTCCCCATGTGTCTCCTATACCATTGTTAGTAGATGAGCATGAGGACATCCAGATCCTTGTACAATGTGTCTACCCTTGATAAATGACTAGGTGACTTAGAAAATCACTTGTAAAGAAATACGAAGGTGGCTAGAGCCACTCAAGTTGTTAGAGAGTTAAAACACATGATGGGTAAAGATCGAACATGCATAGAGCTTCTGACTAGCATCCTCAATCTTGTTAAAGTGTGTGCTCCTTCAAAAAATCCTAAATTTTCACAAGGGTTCACTTTCGAAGAGTGAGGACAATTACGAATATTGATTCTTCCCACTTCCATTTACATGTTGATGTGGTCCATTCTATCAACATTTATTTTGTTTCCAAACAACCTAGAACTATTAAAGTGAACAAGGTCCCCTTGGGATTTAGCTTCACCCCTCCTCTCACCTCTAGTGGTGGAGGCTTTGGGAGGATGACTAGTGGGGACTTTGGTAGTGGTGGTGGATTCATCCATGGAGGTGGTGCTAGTGGAGGTGGCTCTAGTGGAGGTCATGGTGGTCATTCCATCAAAGGCCCTACTGGTGGTGGTGGCTTTGGTAGTGGTTATTGGTAGAAGTCACACCAGTGCATGTTCTAGTGGTGGCCTTGATGGTAGTTCTGGGGGAGGTTCCTCTAGCCCTCTATCTTCTAATGACCCTATTTTGAACAATCTTCTTCAAAATATGGGTAAGATGTAGAGCTAGTTAACAAGTCTTTCCCAAGCCTCTTGCTAACCTATCTTCTAGCCCTTCTTTTGAAATATTCCATTTTCAGTTGTGATCCTAAACACTCCTTTCCCCCAAGGAATCGAGATACCTAAATTTGAAAATTATGGTGGTAAAGGAGATCCACAGACACATTTTTCTATCTTTCATGCTTGATGCACAAATTTTTTCCATCACAATACATTGATGGCTAAACTGTTCCCCCAATCTCTCAAGGAAATAACACTCAAGTGGTATTATTCCCTACTTGATAATTCCATTTTCTCCTTCAACAAACTTTTTAATGAATTCCTTAGAAAATTTCAAGCAAGCATCGGGTTGAAGATGAGCTTTTTGGATCTCGTCCAATGTAAACAAGGAGATAACAAAAAATCACTAATTTTATAGTGCGCTACCAAGCGCTCCTCTCAAAAATATTGTATCAGTTACTTGATTCTGACATGTAGAAGGTATTCATATGGAACTTACAAAGGCCTTGGCAAGAAAATTTCACACTTATGAAATACCCTTCTTTTGTGCACTTTTGTGTAGCTTTACAAGAATACTAGCAAATGGTCATCCAATTCGGGGGATCTTCCTTGTGGTCCCATTCTGAGAAAAATTCCATCATATCAATCTCAAAGAAAGGTAAGATGGTTATGAATTTAGTTGTTCTTCATGATAATAATGACCTCAAGAATAACAAAAAATTCACAAAGTCATTAGAATATTATTCTTCTATTTTGTAGAAGTTGTTGAAGGATAAGATAATAACTTTTCTAAATCCTTAGCCTGTTAAGGAGCCTTAACCTAATTGGTATGATGAGAGTACTTAGTGTTAGTGCCATAAAGTTAATGGAAAAAATACCAAATTTTATATGCACTTGCATCATGTGATACAAGAGTGCATCAAGGACAATATCATTTGTCTCGATGGGAATAAACAAAATGCTAACAAATTAGTGGCAAAAGCTAAGAGTGAATTGCAGATATACACAAATCCATTTCTGTCACATTCTGCTAACATGATTATAGATCCCACTAATTTTGTTACTCATCTTGAGGCCTGTGTCAACATGGTCATAGTGACTTCTACTCCCATCTTGCACCCAATTTTTTGGACATTACATTCACATCACAAGATCTTCCCTTAAACAATAAACCCTCACCTCTCTACATTCCCACTCGCATGAATGGTAACATTGTGACAGGAGTCTTGGTAGACCCAAAAATCCACATGAATGTCATCATAGAAGAAACATTAGTATTGAATTCATTACAAAAATAAAAGTATGAAGAAAAAAAATCTACCATCCATATGCACGATGGTATGAATCTTAAACCTTACAACTCGATAACCTGTCCATCCTAGTTGGACCTAGGGTTGTGGACATAGTTTTTGATATTATCCCAGAGTTGGATCTATTCAAGGTGTAGCTAGGCATCCCTTGGCTAGCTTCCATGAATGGGATCACCTTTGTTATTCATAAGTGTTTAAAGTTTTCCCATGAAGGTGTCATGCATATAGTGCATGACACTAGATATCAACCTCTAGTTTCCCATGGTGGATATAAACTTGATCACTTTTGGCCCTCCTCAATTGGTCCAATTCCCCCAAGAATGGACCTACTTTACAAGAATTATGTAAATTATAAGACTAGGGGAAAGGAACAACAAAAATTGACCCTTCCTATGATACAGTAGTTAGTCGCCTCCCCCTCTTGAGAGGAGAAGGAGAAGGTCGTACCGACTGCTCCCCCTTCTTTGAAGAAAGAGGAGAATCGCATTCTGGCTCCCTCTCCTTGTAAAGGAAAAGAGAAGGTGAATTTTCCTCAGACTATCTCATCCTCTCCCCTTTCCTAGGAAGAGTATTGGATGAATAAGCGTAGTTGCTATCTACTAAGTTTGATGATTCATCCTTGGCGTAGGCCCAAGCTCAAGATTACGGTCTCCCTAATGAATACCCCAGACTGTGGTACTATTTATGCAATAGAAAGAAGGGTTCTCAAAGAGAATTTGATCCGTGGCCCCCTACCACTCTTGTCCCTAAAGCAGTAAGTGGGAAGAGGCCCACTGTTGAGGCGCTTGAGTTGACTCCTACTACTACTCAACCTGTTCCTCCTATTCCTATCTAGGAATGTGTTGCTTTGCTAGAAATGGCCATAGTGGATGTTCCTATGGTTAAGTAGGAGTCTTCTACTCCTTCACATCCTCCAGCCTCCAACTCCAAGAACCTAAGAAACCACCTTGCATGTGAGTTGAAGCAACAAAAAAAATGTCCTCTTAGCTAAGTAGGTTGCCTTATAAAGGAGGGAGGAAGAGATGACCGTCTCTACTTCAAGGCCTCCTATAGTGTCGCCCTCACCCCTCCCCTCTATCTCTCTCTAGTCTAGTTTTACACTACTTCTGGCTTCCACTACAAGTGCAAATACACCTAACCCCAAGGGGGTATAGGTGTTCATCACTCCTTCAATGGAGCCACCTTTGTTGATTTCTATTATGGATATCCAACCTTTTTCAAATCCCATGGATATGGTTAATACCTAAGTTGTATCTGTTGTGGTTCTTTCCTCCTCTTCCTCTACACCTCTAGCCTCATCTATGGGGAGTTCATCTCCTCTGATGAAGAAAGAAGTAGAGAGTGGTCCTTCCAACAATGAAAGACTTAAAAGGAGCCCACCTTCTTCACAGGGTGGTCCTGTGTTGACTTGTTCTATCCTAGTGATGGAACTAGTCTTGGCTTCCCCTGAGTTCATCACCACTCTCGAGTCACTCAGCAAGCCTAATAGTGAATCTAATGGAAAACCTGCCCCATCCACTGAAATTAGACACAACGCTCCTATGGGGTGCATGTTTAACTCTATGGATGAATTTTTGGCCCTATTAGTGATCTTCGTGAAATTGCTAACCTTGACTCCACAAGAGCTCAGTGGAGAGGACCTCGAGGGGCCCTCTTCTTTAGCCCTTATTGTGGGAGGGTTGGATGCCCCTCCTCTTAACATCCCTCCATTATAGGCTCATCCTCCTTCCCCCTACAATATCCTAGAGTGGGAAGTGAACAACCTCTTAGATGACCAATGTTAGGAGGAGGCCTCTTCTTGATCTTGTGTGTGTGTGTGTGTGTTTGTTTTGCGATGTGTTCCCTCATGATCATGCTATGTGTGCCTGAATGACCCTTGTCACACCTATTAGTGCTTGGGTACGTGTGTGGTTTTTTTTTCATAAACCTTCTTCTATTTGTATCATCATTCTTCCATGCTTTTGCTTGATTGTTTGATAAATTAGGGACAATACAAAGTGTTGGGAACATTTAGGCTTCCCTTCCATGTTGACCCAATTTTTTTATTTTTACTTTGTCTTCTCGTGCATTCTTCACTTGGTTTGATATAGTAGGGGGTTGATGGCATTTCATTTATATACTATTACTACACATATCTATATATATTTATGAGTAGTTCTAACCCGAAAATATTAGGCTACTCATGTGCCCTTTGTTTGTGTTTTTCCATTTTTTTGTCTATTTTTCTTTTTATCTTCTTTACTTGAGTTTTCCCTCCTGTGTGTGACAACATGGGTATGTGTAGGATCATGATGGGCCAAAAAAGTGGCAATATGATGGGTATGTGGCTGACGACTATTTTTTTACCATAAAATGATGAAACAAAAATAGTTTTTAATGGAGATTCTCATCTTTCCACTAATATAAATGATGCTTTACTTTGAATTTAATAAGTAATTATTATTCATTTTCTATTCAAATTACAACTAAAGTCTTGATTGATAGGCTAATTGAAATACATCTATAGCTTTCAAATGGTATCACATTTTTGAATACAAAACATGCATCACATTCTATCCTTTTCATACTATAGGATTAAAAAAATAAAAATTGGATTTCATGAAGTTTTGACCAAGTTACTCGGTGGTCAAACATACGAGTTTTTATATTTTTTCAAAAGTCGTAATATAAAATTCACAATTAATTATTTACTTGGAAAAAAATTACAAAAAAATATGCATCACATCAGGGCATGAGTCTTCTACTTATATCTAGAATATTATAAAAAAATATTATCATTTAATTGTGGTTAGGGTGGTCAGACATACACCTTATTTTTTCCTTGAAATTTAAGTACCACTGCATTGAAATTTCAAATTTTCACCAAATACATTTTTTTTTAAACAAACCTAGTAGTTTAGAAACTACATTCAATTTGCTATAGATTCTATTCTTACATATTTTTGAAATAATATAGATAAATTATTCAAATTTTTACGTGAAGTTTCCTAACTCTGATTTTTTTGAATTTTTTGCCACTTAAGGGCCTGGTTTTTCCATGATGATCCTACACATACCCACATCCTCTCTTCAACATTTTGATTTTTAGAAAATTCATTTGTTGCCAACGAATCTTTTCTTGAATATATTTACAAATATTCCTTTGAAACAATATTCAGAGTCAGGGATCCTTTTGAAAGAACTTGAATGTTTTCCCCTGAGGTGGAACGACTACAATCTTCCCCTTGCATGGGGGAATTATCTTCCTTTATAAGAAGATTCCTTGATGAAGAATTGATTCGAGAAAGAGAAAATGTACTTTTTAACTATGCATCCCTTGAGTGGACCCCCTCTTTAGGATGGGACCCTAAGGACGCCTTCCAAAGTTTTTAAAACTATAGATAGTCTGTGTAACTGTCCACTTACTTGGCTATGTGGCAGCTTCCTGACTCTATAGAGTCTTCTTTCCTAGGTTTCCTCCATGTGAGACATCTTGCGGGATACCTCCTTATAGGACTGAGAACTTGTAGGGTGCTCCCTTTGAGCTTCCTCCACATGCAAGACATCTTCGGGGTGGATCCCCTGCAAGATTGAAAACCTGAAGGGTGCTTTCTCAGGTTTCCTCCATGCAAGAGATCTTGGGGGTTACCTTCCCTGTAGATTTGTAGATTTTTAGTGTATAAGTACTCAGGTATTATTCATGCTTGAGTTCATGGGGAATACCTTCCCTATAGGACTAATACTATAGGGAACTTTCTTGGGTATTCATGCTCGAGTTCATGGAGAATACCTTCCCTATAGGACTAAGAGCTTGTAGATCTCTTTCTTTGGGTTTCATCCATACTATAGATTTTGGGGGAAACCTTTGTTATAGGACTAAGAACTTGTAAGGTGCTTTTCTTCTTCAATGTCATAGTTTCAAGTAGCTATGGGTTCCTTCGGTTACCCTGCACCTTAAAATATGCCAGATTGTGGTTTGCTTCCTTAATGGTTCAGGTATACATTTCTAACCTTACACTCTCCTTGATATACTTTACTGAGCACTCAGCAATATTCATGCTCGCTAAAGTGGGGAAAAAAATGATTAAGAGTGAATTTTCACCCCATGTGTAAATTCCCCCTTTTCCCCTTTCCACTTTACAAAACCAAGTTTGGATGCTTAATTCCACTTAAGCCCACTACTTGCATCACACTTGGTGCCTGTTTTGAGCATTGGTGGAGGCATTTCTATTGGGGACGCTTGCACAACACGAAAACATCTATATGGTGCACTTACTTCCCTGGGAGATTCCTATGGTTGAACCTACAAAGGTGTTTCACTTCTCATTGGGGGTCAAGTTGTAACACCCCCTTCGGCTGAGCAACCTGAATATGGTTGTTTATTTAATTCCCTTCATCAAATTCACTCCTTGAACAAGTGTTTCAATCCTTTAAGCATTCAATCCATCCTATACACACTCCAATCATCCATTTTCACTCTCTCTCAAGCTCTCAAACAACATACTAGAACCTCATTGCAACAAACACAACACTCCATCACTTTGATAGACCAAGTTGGGAATGAAAAAACATTGCAGCAGAGGCTCAAGTACTCTCATTTTCCCCCCCAAGCAACCTTGAGTGCTCTTGGTGGAGGTGGTAAGCTTCCCTTTCTTTCCTTCTATCACTTGGTTGAGTTAGCACTTTACTGTTTTGTAGTGCTTTTGTGCTTTTTTATTGTATTACTCTCTTTATCTGACTTCCTTGGCTATCCATGGAGGTGGAAACACCTGAATGAGGGTTTGACTAAGGAAAGGCCCTATACAACCACCCAACATTTTCCTCTCTTTCTATGTGTAGGAGAACACGCTTTGTGGAGCTAGCTAGTGAATAGTCTCTTCTATGAAATCATCTTCATCACCCTAGCTCTAGTATTTTTACTTTATCACCTTTGTTTATATTTCTCATACTTCATAATGTTATTTTCTCTCTTAGAAGTTTCTAGCTAGGTTTCTATCTTGTTTTCTAATTAGTTCACATTGTGCTTTTGGTCCTCTAGTTGTACAGACACCAGTGCACTTGAGAGACGCCAACACGCTACACTGTCATCCCAGAACTACACTCTCATCCTCTAGTAGAGATCTATATGAGATGTAGTGTTGAGCTCAAAAACTAGATCACCTAGCTCCATTTTGAATCTTGAGATTGCAGAGTGTTTTTAGGACTTTATCATCCTCATCATTCTCATCCTCATACCCTAAACATCCCACTTAGTTGAGGTAAGATAGGGAAACTTTCCACATCTTGGCCCTCTATGACCTGGGGCCTTGCACATGAAGGTCTCCCTATCTTACAACATTATTCTCTATAATCAATGCACTTCAGGGCTTTAAAAAAGGGGTTATTTGTGATTTTGTATATTCTTAAGTCATTTGTAATCGAACATTTTAAATGAAGAGTAGATCATAGGCTATTTGAGGTGATTTTGGGTTGTGTGAAACCCTACTAATAAAATAAATTCAAGGTTATTTATCATTTCTTTCTAAACTATATTTTTAGAAGTGTTTCATGATGTATACTCCACAAGTGATTCATGTCTTGGAATGGAAAATACCTAAGTTTAAGAAGTGCCCTTATAAATCCATGGAGATGGATCTGAAAGGAAATTTTACAAAGGTTGCATATGGTGTAATGTACACTAAGTATGTGAGAATCTACATCCACAAAAAAATGGAAGAATATGATCATAGAAAGATGGTAGAATTCTAGATTAATGAGCTAATAGGAGATGACCTTGAATTGAAACTTGAATTTTAGAACTTTACAAAGAATATTTTGGATGTGTGGAATAAATTTACATTTTTTTTATGAGAATGAATGGGTTATGTACATGCTAACCCAAATTCATGATAATTTTGTGGTTCGATATGATGCATTTGAATGAAAATCAAGCTATCAAGCTGCTTAGTAGTATATGCTTTGAAGAATGATATGGTAATGAAACTCATTGGTGTGAATTTTGATAAGTGTGACCTAACAATGAAGGATATCAATGATTTGATAGTAAAATATGCTTCAATGACGACCAGTTTAAATATCTTTTATACTAACATAGAGAAATTTGTGTTGGTTGCAGTTATATGCATTGTTCACCAGATGGTGAAAGAGGGTCTGGACATTGATTTGTGTGAGCTCCTAAGACAACAGTTGATGGAGAACCTATAGAAGACCAAGGAATCTTGGTACCCATTCTGGTATGGTACCCTACTTTTAAGTTTATTGTTTTACTTTCTTAGAGAGTTGACTGGTGCAAAGAATATTGTTTAGTTGGAAAACATTCCTATTACAATTTAGATAAGAGATCATTCAGAAGGTTTAGAGACCTAGAAATCCAAAATATTATACTATGGGGTTTCTTCAAAACCTTTCAAGGAAAAATGCAAGAAATATATTTCAAAAGGTCGTATATCTAGCAAAGGACCAATGATGTAACTATCCCAAAGACCAATGAACCTAAAAGTGAATAATGTGAGCATGTTCCCATGGAAGAGAATGAAGAAGAATATGGTTACAGATGCGCCCTTCTGGTTGGAGAATTTTTTTGGTGAAGAAAAGAATGATGATGTATAGATTTCCTTATAGAAGAAGGAATCTCAAATAGAACAATATTTACCCCCTCCAAACATTGAAAAATATGCATATCAAAAGGAAGAAGAAAATGATGAAAACTTGGAGAAGTGTAAGGCACAAAAGGATGAAAACTTGCTTCCTCTATATGGTGAAAAGGTCATTGAGGAAGAGAATATTACATAATAAATTGTAGAGAAGGAGAAACATAAAAAATAAGAATGAAATTCTCAAATAGTTGGTGAATCCTCTAGAGCTTTTGGAGATATTTAAAAAATCTATTGGACTTGTAGCTATAGTTCCAACTAGTGGTATCTACATAGCTATTACAATTTTTTGTGGCAAGGAAAAATAGATATGGATAAAATTCCCCCTCTTCATAAACTACAACTTGGTGGTGTCTTTCATGCCTTCGCCACAAAGGATATACTATAGACACACCAAAAGACTGCTAACATGATTTATAAAATAGTAAAAATGTTGTAGGAAAACTTCCCTAGAGAAAATGTTGCAATTATCAGTTTAGTGTGTAGCTACTGAGACTACTACTTGATTCCATTAAGAAATACTCTATTGGTCTGGAAGAAAAAATGGAAAAGGAAATGATCAAGAAGATCAATAACTAAAGGTTGGTAGATTCTTCTGAAAAGTGTGTCATTTTGCATGGTAAGTTGCAAATAAACTTAAAAGGATGTTCAAAATTGTGTGGAAGAAGGTAAAGTTATATTTTAGTTTTATTTAAAATAGGATGATTATACAAGGAGAATTAAGGACCAAATGGATTTAATTGAGTCACAAATTTCGTAGGCCTTTGGTGTTTATGATTCAGTCAATGATGTAGATAGCACAAAAGGGGTTGCTATTAAAATCTACATGGAAAATGTTTCCAATTGCAAGAATAAAAGGAAAAGATAATAATACAATATTGTTAGGTCATAGACCTGGTAAGTGCAAGGCTTGCATCTCTTACTTGAATTTTAGTTGATGCTAAGAAGATGTTGCAAAAGGATATGGTACCTAGTTCTCTATCTATGTAGGTTAAGATCTCCATCTAAAGCTTGAGAGTCAATGTGGTATACTTAGCTTCACTAAGGATCTTGAGAGAGAGAAAAAAAGTATTGGGAGGCACACCTTGCAGAATTGAAGGTGTCTAATCAAGGAGATTTGTCCTCCTCAAGTTAAGTTGTACATTTTTTCTTTATATAGATAGATTTCTTGTTTGCAATGTACATATGTGGAGTATTAAAGAGTGTTACAATACAAATTTAGTTAATTTTTTTTAATAAAATTGTTATGTGGAGTCTCTCTAATGTAAATTATTAGAATTTAAGTGTTTAACATAGCGGTGATTCAATAATACTGGTTTTCAATTTTTGGCCAAAGTAGAAACTAAACTAATTTTTTCTAACTAAATCTTCACTTTGGGCACCTATAGCAACTAAATTGTGAGGAATTTGAAGATGATACAAACTAATGATTTGTGAGTTTTTTTTTTGTATATTCTAAATATTTTTTTTCAAACTTTTTGGAACTAGATTTCTCTTCTTTTTCCTTCTCCTTTGAAAACTAGTTTTTCTCAGTAAACACAATTTTTTTTCGTGAAGGATAATTTTTTTTTTTTTGAATTTATATTTTTAACTACAATATCTAGTGCTTCCAATTTGTTTCATAGTGTTTTATTGAATATTTTTTCCTTAATCAAGTTTCAAAGTCAAACCAATTACAATTCAAAAATAGGCAGACTGTATAACACATAAATTTGTTTATATGTATCAAAATTCAAAAAACAAATTGTTGGATCAAGGACTTCAATATTTGGTGCCCTTAAATTTTTCAAAAATTGTTTTGATAATCTTCTATTTTTTGACATGTGTAGAACATAGAGCTTGATTTTTAGTGAAAAACCTACATTTACAAGAAATAAAAAATAAATATAATAATAAAATTAAATTTATTTAAAATTATACTTTTTGGGAATATTTTAATAAGGAATACATGCTTACAATTGTTTTTTTAAATGAATTCATTTAATCCCTCAAAAGGTAAATCAAAAGTGTTATTTTATCATCATTTTGATAGGTGTAGGGAGACTTTGTTATAGGTATGGTTTAAAACTAGTAGAGTTCTATCCAAGGAGGTTTGATCTAAGGTATTTTAATCAAACCATATTTAATTGGAATGATTTAAATCAAAAAATTTAAGGATTAAATCATTATATTTTCTAAAAATATGTGATTTTAGCAAAAATTAGAATCTCCAAGAAATTGTAAACCAACTTTGTGGGATCACCCATAGGAGTGAAATGGTAAGGGGGAGTTATTCTCATGTATATACATATATATTTTTAAATAAGGAGAATAGTTGGAATAGTTGGAGTAATTTGAGAAGTTTGATACTTTTTGGTACACCTGTGTGAAATCCATGAAAATTACTCCTGACATATTGTCTCCTAACATGAAAGAGGGAGAGGGGGTACTACCATCCTAATGGCTAATAATTGGAATCAATACCTAACCAATTTTTGGGTCTCCCCATGTAATAGAGATTTAAGGCACACTTTTGAAAAGGGAGACTCCAAGTTTGGTATTTTCTCGATATATGCACCAAATGAGTACCAAGGGAGAATTGAACTTTGTAAATGGTTAATCAACCTACATAATGTCCCTTGAATAGTAGGGGGTGATTTTAACATGGTTGAAAATAATGAGGATAAATAAAGTGGTACAAATATGGAATGGAAAGGTAATGAAAAACACTATTAGATGAGGATGAAGGCCAAGCTCAACCTCATCGATCTATTATATGGGAGTAAAAGTGAAAGTAACTCTATCTGGTTCAATTTTTATAATTCTCAAAGGGAGGGAAAGAGAATCTATTGCAAGCTAGAAAAAATTTATACCAATAGAGATTTATTTAATTTTGAGCCTTTTAGTGATAGAAACAAAGTTTTGGTATACCCCTACACCTTGTCAAACTGCCACCCAATCAAGGAAAATATAATCATTAATAGTGGTTTAAGGGAAGTCTCCAATAATATGAAAAACTTTATCCTCGACACCAAAATTTTATAAGATGATGACTATGTGGCTAATATTACTACCCTAAGAGAATTCAACAAATGGAAACTCAAATACCTTATCCCAATTGAAAGTTGGAATTAGAATATAAAGTGGTGGAAAATTATCTTTCAAACCATTGGAAGAAAAAGGGAAATGGATATAAGAAGAGAGGAAAATTTCCTCAAAGACAAATTTCTAATTGTTGAAAATAGGATTTAAAAGGATCCCCCAAATTAGAAGTTATATGAAGATCTCGACAAGGCCAAAAACTCCTAGACAAGATTACAAACTAACAAAATTCAAGGCATTAAAGTTAGAGATAAACTTAATTGGCTAAGTATTGGTGAAAAAGGATCCAAATTTTTCTTTAGATATATCAAAGAAAAGGGAATCAAAGAGAAATAGAGTATATATTCCATAATGGGGTAACCTTCTGCGAATACTTGAGAGGAAATATTACATCATTTTTTCCTATTTTACAAATAATTGTTCCAATCTAAGGGAAATAATAAAGAATGTAATAATGATATGCATAACCAAGTAATTGATACCCACTAAGATCTCCAAAGAGGATTCCAAAAGCATCTCATAACCTATAACCAAAGAGGAAATTGAAAAAGCTATTACCTCTATGAATAATGATAAATCTCCAGGGGTTGATTGGATATCTAGAGAATTCTACAAGGCCCTCATTGATTGGATATGTGATGATTTGTACCAAGTTTACATGGAATTACTAAGAAAATTATGCTTGGGAGAAATCATAAATAAAGGGATCATCAAGATACTTCCAAAATAAGGGGATAAGGCTATGATAAAAAATTGGAGACCAATTACTCTATTGAATGGCCAATATACTCCCCAAGTTTATAAATAATACCCAAACAAGTTTTATCAGAGGGAGATATATCCTTAAGAACCTAATAAAAAGTTGGGAGGCCATGGATTGGACTTAGTTCTCTAACTAGAGTGTAGCCATGCTACTACTTGATTTTGAAATTTGGTGTATGATAGAGTGAAGTGCACTTTTCTCAAAATGACACTTGAAGATTTCAATTTCCCTTATACCTTTTGCAACATGGTTGATACTCTTCTAAATAATGCTTATACTTAGATTGAGATGAATGACTCCCTATATGAGGTCTTCAACATACAAATATCTATCAGGTAGGGAGGCCCCTTGTCCCTTGCCATAATTTTCATTATATCTGATGCCCTGCACTACCTACTAAGAGATACATACAACTCTCCCAAGGTCACAAGTTTGGTACTACCTGACTAGAATGAAATCTTTAACATCCAATTTAAGGATGAAATTGATTTTCTTTGGAGCTACAAAAAGAAAATTTGGTTAATTTAATGGGAAATCTCAATCTATAAATCGTATAGCTTCAGGTGCTAAAGTATTAAGGATGAAGTCCATAATGCTAGGATGGATAAAAAGTGCCCATAGCTAGTTGTGAAAAATTGAATTCCAATGATGTGTCCCAAAAAAGTAGGTTAGATACCTTGGGATCTCCTTCTCTATGTTCCCTAGCCTAAAGGAGAGGTGGCTATCATGGATAAAAGTTAAATTTGATAAGAAACTTCATGGCTAGCATAGGTAGTATCTTTCCCTTGCTAGTAGAATCTAAGTGTGTCAAAAAATACTTTCCTCTGACACTAATTATTTTTCCTCAGTTTGGTTATTTAACAACTATCAAGTTAATTAAGTATATAAAAATATAAAGTACTTTTTATGATCAAATGGGAAAGGGAAATGGAAAATGTATTATGTAAAATAGGAATGGTGTTGCTTGGAGAAAGCTCATGGGGTTTAGGACTCAAAGACCTCAATAAACATGGTACTAAATTAGCTACCAAATGGATTATTAAATCCATTAAAGGTAATGAGTTGTGGATAGCTCTTGTGATAAATAACATCAAACATGTGGTGCCTAAGCTAGCAAAATCCTAGAAATCACTTCCTTTTAGTGATATTCTCATTACCAAGAATCCAATAGTGCCTATAGGTTCAATGTTCTTTAGAGGTATCTAGAGAGTGTGGGAGTTAATAAGGGAGAATATCCAAAGTCCTCTTTTTTATCACAATTTTAATATAATCCACCCTAGTAGATCTATTTAGTGGAATTTAGAGAACAATGAGAAGCCCTTGGCCCTCCTACAAGGGTGCTTTTCCAAAAAATTGAACCAAGTTAGTATTAAGACCTTCAATAATGTCTTAAGAGATGAGATACTAATAATTTGGAATCAACTAAAAGAGGATTTTGGACTACCTTAGTCTAATATAGCAACTTAATTTGTCCTTAAAGAAGCTGGAAATGGTTTATAGTTGGACCCTAGCCTTATGGAAAGAATGATAATCCATTTGAATATATGTGGCAAGGATCCACATCTCTACATGGTGTTAAAATAAAATCATCTATAAGGAAATAATCGATTCTAATACTCCAAATAAATAATTAAATAAAGCTTGGAAAAATAATCTTGAAAGTAAAGAATAGAAAAAATATTTCTTATCTACTTGGCATAATGTTGTGGATGCAAAAAAACTTTGTTTTAGACAACTTCTATTATTAAAAAAGTTCCTTATAAAATGAATCATGTTGACATTGATATTTGTAAGATATTCGGGTGCCAAAAATTGTTTGTCATATCTTTTTTTATTGCTTCTATGCTAATGAGACTTGGAAGTTGTTTAATAATGAACATAAAATTTAGGGGTAAATGGGAAAGCCAACTAGAAAGAAATTCTAATGGGGTATGATAAAAAATTGAATAAAGATCTACAATTGTTTTGGTATTCTTTATCTACTGAAATTATTTGGTTCATTTGAAAGACAAGAAATGAGAACAAATACAATTGGAGTTATAGGAAACTTATCGAGCCTTCAAAAAGAATCATACTTTTCAATGTTGCAATGCAAGTAATTGTCACAATGGAAATATCTGAATGTAAATTCATGAGGTTGTTAACAGATGGGACTGTGCTCATCAATAAGGGTTATATCATATATGGACATTATTGGAAACATAACGAACCCATTTTTTATGTGTTCATGAAAGAATTGGAGGCATTCTAAATGGAGTTTAATGAAAAAATTTGAAGCAAGTAAGAAGACTAAGGATTTTAAAGGACCTAGTCTACACACAAATGAAAATTATGAAATAGAGGAAGCATTTTCAAATGAAGAGTTTGAAGCCATTGAAACTCTTGCCAATTGGGATGCCATGGAGGTTTGTAGTGAAAACAAGAACCTAGAAAATGGGCCTTAAATAAATCTACATCTACCTGGTCATTTTTGTAATTTTTTTGTATAGAAAGTATGCTCTAATCTTAGTATCTACAAAATCTATATAATCTTTTGTATAACAAGAATAATTTTTTTACAACATAACCAGCCCATTTTTTCTATGTTCATGAAAGTATTGGAGGCATTCTAAATGGATTTTGATGAAAAAGTTGAAGTAGGTAAGAAGACTAAGGATTTTAAAGGACCTAGTCTACATACAAATGAAAATTATGAAATAGAGGAAGTGTTTTCAAATGAAGAGTTTGAAGCCATTGAAACTCTTACCAATTGGGATGTCGTGGATGTTTGTAGTGAAAGCATGAACCTAGGGAATGAGACTTAAATACAATCTACATAACCAACCCATTATGTCTATGTTCATGAAAGCATTAGAGGCATTCTAAATGGAGTTTAATGAAAAAGTTGAAGTAGGTAAGAAGACTAAGGATTTTAAATGACCTAGGATACATAGAAATAAAAATTATGAAATAGAAGAAGTGTTTTCAAATGAAGAGTTTGAATCCATTGAAACTCTTTACAATTGGGATGCCATGGATGTTTGTAGTGAAACCAAGAACCTAGGGAATGAGCCTTAAATAAAATCTACATCTACCTGGTCCTTTTTCTAATCCTTTTTTGTATACAAAGTATTCTTTGATCTTAGTATCCTTAAACTCTATGTAATGTTTTGTATAACAAGTATACACTAATCTATAAAGCTAGTTGAACTTACACCATATAGACAGTATAGGTCTCATACTATTGTCGTACATATCTATTGGTGACTATATGTTGTTATGACTTAACAGTCTATACACATTGTATCCTCAATATTTCTATGACTATCAATACAAAAATATCAATTAATTTCATGTTAAAATTTGATATTATATACTAAGTTTTTATAATCTTTACAAATTGATTCTATTCATGTATAAAAAAGAACTTCAATTTTTACTTATACATAGAGATAGAACAATCAAATATCACAAGAAAAAGTATTTTCATCTACATTCAAATCTAATAAGAAATCTAACATATTTTATCACACTTCTCCAAATACATTTGAATCACCTAGCAATCATTCTAAAATTAATTTGCATGTTTGAATTGAATTTCCTATAAGGGTACTTTTAAATGTCACAGACATGACAAAACATATATGCAAATGTGATTGATAATATTTATTTTTTCCATAGCACAACATAGAAGAATCTAATGATTCTAATGAAAGGTCAAACATTCTGTTAATTCAAAGCCAATCAATCTCTCTCTTCATTAATTATTATTTATAATAATATTATATGATTTTATCATATTTGATCCACTCCAGTATAGTCCAACAATTATACCATATTCTAACCTAAATTAATTTATATTTAATTATATTAATTTATCTAATTAGCCTAAAGAATTTCTCAGTCTCTTTTACAATATACTTGTAATTATCTATGTATATATGAATATATATATGAATATATATGAATATATATTTACATATATATGTATATATATGTACATATATATGTATATATATGTACATATATATGTATATATATATATACATATTTATCTATTATTGATATAATAGTATAGTATTCTATGAATAAAATATGATATAATTTTAAAAAATATCTACTTTCTAAATTAAAAAACTAAAATAATTAATAAATATATTTCAATTTGGTTCAATATAAAACTGAAGCATGTTAAAACATCAATTAAAAAGATAAAATAATAAATAAATATATTTCGTAAAATGTAAGGATCTTAAGTTCATAATAGAGATTGTGCATGCTAAAAAATTGTATATTAGTAGATTAAAAAATATTATAGTTTCAAAATAATATTTTGGAAAAAGAAGATGCTTTTTAAGTCACAATAATAGCTTTACATTCACAAATTCAAAAATAGATTTTTTTTTTTTTATCTAAAAAATGTCAAAGATTTTCCTTTTATTGAAAAATTTAAGAATTTTCTTTGCATCCATGGTGGTGCATATAAATACATTATTACAACTCTTCATTGATAACCTTGATTATTTTCAATTGTATGTATCTCTAAAATTTGAATTGGTTTAGGTTTTCAATTTCAATGGTAAATAATAGCTAGAGCTCTTAGTGTTAATTTATGTAGCTTGGACAGGTGTCTCCAAACCTAAAAAATATTTAATTAATTAATTGATTTTTCTAGAGACTTCTAGAAAGGAGTTAGTTAGAGTCTAGATAGTTAATTATTAATTCATTCATTCCTCTAGACACTTGGGTATGTGTAGGATCATGATGGGCCAAAAAGTGGCAATATGATAGGTATGTGGCTAACGACTATTATTTTACCCAAAATTGATGAAACAAAAAGGGTTTTTAAAGGAGATTCTCATATTTCCTCCAATATAAATTATGCTTTACTTTGAATTTAATAACTAATTACTATTAATTTTCTATTCAAATTACAACTAAAGTCCTGATTGATAGGCTGATTGAAAAACATCTATAGCTTTCAAATGGTATCACATTTTTTGAATCCAAAATATGCATCACATTCTATGCTTTTCATACTATATGATTAAAAAAAAATGAATTTCATGAAGTTTTGACCAAGTTAAGGTCGTTAGACAAAAAGTTTTTATATTTTTTTTAAAGTTGTAATAAAAACTTCAAAATTAATTATTTATTTGGAAAAAATTACAAAAAAATATGCATCACATCGGGGCATGAGTCCCCTATTTATATCTAAAATATTATAAAAAATATTATCATTTTTGTGGTTAGGTGGTCGAAAGACACCTACTTCTTATTTTTTCCCTGAAATTTAAGTACCATTGCATTGAAATTTCAAATTCTCACCAAATAGATTTTAAAAAAAAACCTAGTAGTTTGAAACTACATTCAATTTTCTACATATTCTATTCTTACATATTTTTGAAATAATATAGATAACTTATTCAAATTTTTACATCAAGTTGCCTAACTTTGATTTTTCTAATTTTTTTGCCATTTAAGGGCCTATTTTTTCTATGATGATCCTACACATACCCACTTCTAGAATCTAGTTAGTTAGGGTTTGTTAGAGCATAATTAATCTCAGCCATTGATTGAGATTAAATCATGCCCATTGGATTTTCAATGAGAAGAGTATAAAACCTTGGGGATCAATGGGAATTTGGAGAATACACACTTGAGAAGCATTTGTAGTGATAGCAAGGGCACAATGATAGTGTTGGGGACAACAATAGTGGAATTTCAGCAGGAGAAATTGAGGGGATAATTTTTGAAGAAGAATATAGTCGGATCTCTGTAAGTAAGAGGCAAGTAGTTTATGTATCTCTTAATTTTTTGAAGTTTAATAAAAATTTTCATTTGTAGTATTAGTTTTCCCTTCGGGGTTTTTCTAGGGATAATTTGTCAAAAAATATTGTGTTTATTATTTTGCACATTTTCTTCTCTATTCTTGTGATTTATTTGTGAAGTTGCAATTATGTTATTCTTCAATATTTGTTGTGAATTATTTTTTTCCAATCAAATAATCTATATAGATAGGAGCTTAATAATCAGTAACTGGAATATAATTTTTACATGGTATCAGTGTTGATATGAGGGTAGAAAATTCTTAGGGTAGGAAGGAAAAATTGAGGATTTAGAAAACCAAGTTCTACCTCTTTAGATTTATTATTATTATCTTTTATCTTTTGTGATAGCCCTAGTAAGTTTAAGAGATCAGGAAAGATTGGATGGAGCCTCCAATTTTGGTGTCTAGAAAGCTATAATTTCTTTATTATTGGAAGAGAATGGTATCGAGGAATATGTGACCAATGTTGTAGTTGTACCTATAGATCCAACATAGCTCTTAGCATATACGAAGGAAGATGCCAAGGAAGTTAGTACAATTTCAAGTGAAATCCCTTTGTGCACATGTTCATCTATCATATGGGAGTATCTCTACAAGTTTTCAACTTCATACGATTTGTTTTGACAAAGTTTCAGAAGGCCAAGTTGAAAGGTTTTTGAGAAAATCTGTTGTCAGCACACTGAAATCTGTTAAAATGGCCAACTTTGAGGGTAAATATTAAGCAAATGGATGATGATAATGACAAAATTATTGGTGCTTTCAATTCTCTACACCAAATTCTACCTCCATGCCAATTTTTAGGGTGTTTGGACGTCATTTGGTATTTTTTAAAAATCAAAATCAAATGAGTTTTACACAATTTGACAGGTGCAATTTTTCAAAAAATGTTGAAACGGAAACTTTGAGCATTAAAATTTTTTAGTCTAGATCATTTTGTGCCAAATCATCTGGTAAACATGTTCCCCTATCATGGCTCAACATACTGGTGCATTTTCATGGCTTTTTGACATCATTTGATCAGTTTTCAAAAGCCATTTTGGAGGCTACCTGGCTCATTTCCTTCACTGTGCAACAAAGAAAAGGTGCATCGGCAAAACAGGTTTGAGGTCTTGCCAAATCTACAAGACATATTTAAGGTCTTGCTGAATTGGCAAGACATGAAATATTTTTCAAATGTCTTCGCAACTTCATATGTCTCAGCGACATCGGCAAGAGTTTTCAAATGTCTTGGCGACTTCATATGTCTTAGCAACATTAGCAAGAGTTTTCAAATGTCTTGGCAACTTCATATGTCTTAGCAACATCGGCAAGAGTTTTCAAATGTCTTGGTGACTTCATATGTCTCAACAACATCAGCAAGAGTTTTCAAATGTCTTGGCGACTTCATATGTCTCGGTGACATCAGCAAGAGTTTTCAAATGTCTTGGCGACTTCATATGTCTCGGTGACATCTGCAAGATTTTTCAAATGTCTTGGTGACTTCATATGTCTCAGCGACATCGACAAGAGTTTTAAAATGTCTTGGTGACTTCATATGTCTCAGTGACATCGGCAAGAGTTTTCAAATGTCTTGGTGACTTCATGTGTCTCAGCGATATCTGCAAGAGTGGTTTGATGTCTTAGCGATACAATCTTCCTACAACAATTTGAATCAGCAAGACTTTCTAATATCAATGCAAGATAAAATAATGCTTCCCAATAATTTATGTTACCCAAATGTGAGTGTTTATGATGCAAACAAAAAATTGAATGAAATATGCTTATGGTGCAAATCGATAATACTTTGAGGAAAAATAAATTCTATTCATTTTATCAAGGAGATTTAAAGTGGAGAATTTTTTTTCATGAGAAGCATAAAGGATAAAAGATTATGAAATATTTGCACTAGAAGGAAAGATATTTTTTACCAAAGGTGTAAGAGTGCTTTGGGAGGTAAAATATTTTTTATGGAAGAATTAACCAATTAGGTAATTATTTTACCTTAAAAATATTTTCATGTGAAAGCGTAAATAAATCAATTTGCATCAAGAGGACAAAATGGGATAATTATTTTTACTTGAAGGACATATTGGAGATACAAACAGGTAAAAGAGTAAAGTGAAGATTTACAACAAAGGAAGATTATTGAATTAATTTTCATAGGGGACAAAGATAATGAAGATTAAAATATTTTAAATCGCCAAAAGGGAAATTAATTAAATATTTTATTTGTCAATGATAACTGAAGAGTTACACCACATAGATGTTGTGCAGAGTCACAACTATAAAGAAATAATGTATATATGTACAATAAAATCATGTTATTAGAAGATTAGATTTAGGAGAAATAATCAATAGGTTAGGTAGTTCGATAGGGTGAATTGTTGCCGAAATAAAGCATTATGTTGTATTTTGCAAAATATTTTCAAAATCTATAATGGAGAAGAATACATAAATCTAGTAGAATCCTTTGTTGGTGTTCAGTTGTTGTGATGCAATTATTTACATTTTTATCTGGTTGTCTCCAACTTGAGGTCTTTTAATCATTTAAATCAGTATATCAATTATACTTTTGATTTATCAAAATGCATTCTCATTTTGTGTGAATTAATCAATTGGTGTCTACAAGTCAGATTTAAATTCTTTTGGATAAATCACAGTGATTTAAAGATTTCTTTTGGATAATTAAAGAACCTGGTAAGAAAATATTCCAGCACAATTTATGCAAGTCATAAATTTGGTGAAGTTTTATGCCAGTCATAAAATCTCATTCTCAAAGTGCCTAGCAACTAGAGTTAAGCCAAAAAGGGGAAACACATATCATTTACCTCTTGACTCCATTAGCCCAACAGAAGTAGGCACTGGTCACACCTTTTATATTTTAGAATTCCATAAAATCTTATTAAAACATCCATATCTTAATTTCAATACTAGGAGTAGGAATAGTTCGCAAGCTTTCATCTATTACATTTGTGCCATTGTAATAGATCCATCAATTTAGTCGAGTCATACAACCTTAAGTCTGCATTATTCACATAGGTACACCCACCTAAGTTTGGCAGCATCTGAAGAGTAGAAAGCTTAAAACATTTGCCTTTGTCTATTACCCTAAAACGTACCAAGAGATTGGAAACCTCTTGAGGTATTCTTACCTGCATTTTTGAGAGTTAACAAATTGGCAACTCTTCTGGGGAATAACATCAGAAAATACGATTCCATCCTATCCATCCATAGAGTGAATAAAGTTCTAAAATCAGTCTTTAACCAAAATTTCACAATTTTTTCATTTGCACTCCCCATCCGAGTCACACAATTAACAAATTGGCAACTCTGCTGGGGAAAAACATCAGAATATCTAGTTGAAGACCATTATATAGAGTCATTGAATAATGAATTATAATTTAAAAATTTCTTGAAAAAGTGATTTCGTTGGGGAGAAGTTCAAAAAGAATCATTTTCCTACTTTTGGAAAAGTAGGTGGCGACTCTAGAAAAAACTTGATCAAGAATGGAATTTGTGTATGGAACAAAAGAATATTTTGAGAAGTGGTAGTTGATAAGAGGAATTGAAGAATTGAAAAAGAAAAAGTTGCAATTGGACTAGCAACCATTACAATTAGGAGAATTTGGTAATAAGGATGAATACACAAATGCAGGAAGGTATTGGGCCCCTCAAGCGCATGATAATGCAATTGGAAATTTTTATAATGGAGGTGATACGTATCATGCACAACAAAACATTTATTCATCATAGCCATCAAAGCAAGTAAATACTTATACAGTCCCTCCTGGACAAAGATTGACAAGTTATCAAGATTTTCAATGTGATCAATGTCAAGTGCAGCACAATACTAGTCCACTTGGAGATATCAGTCAGAATCTACAACAAGGCACATATCAGAGCCAACAATCTAGAGATGATGAATATTTCAAAAATCTTTTGGATGCCTTTCTTGATATAAGGAGATATAGAGGAGAATCTGGGTGCTCTTTGCTCCACAGAATGACGGATATTTGTAGGAAAATACCTATTAAATTCCCACCTAGTAGGTTTGAGATCATTCAACAGTTCATGAAAGTGTATGAGCCAAACCTAATTTATTGGCTTGAATCATGGATACCATTTTCTCTTGATCAACTAGGTGAATGGACTGATATTGTAGATAATAAAAAGTATGAAGACAATGTTGACATAATTGATGAAGATGGAGACAGTGATCAAATTATGCAACTGATAGAAGATGAGACATGTGCAAGTCAATATGATTCATATGATAGCCTACATGAGGAATATGAAGATACAAGAGATTTGTCTTACATGACAAATTGTCACAGTGTATGTTATGAGGGATCTATTGAGTATTTAAATTTTGATTTATAGCAAGGTGATTCTTGCAGTTCTTGTGATGATCAAGAAGAAGAAACAATGGAAAATGTAAATTCATTTGACAGAAAACAAATAATACCTCTTGCTACAATTGAAAGCCATGAAGACACATTTGATGAAGAAGAGGTTTGTACATCTGAAAATGGTTTTAAAATTTCTTTAAATCCATTGTATGATGAAAAGATAGAAGATGATCAAATGAGATTTTTCCAAGAACGTAGTAGTAGTTTCATAAATGAAGAAGCATATTCACTCAACAGTGAGCAAATCTCAGATCTACTGGAAATAGAGTATATAAAATATACACATCAAGGTACAAAAAAATCAGCATTAATTGATTCAAATATGCATGATAATGGTTAGTGGATCAAAATTTTCTGTCACTTCCAATTAGTGATATAGAGGAAGTAAAAAATATTTCAAATCTGGTTGTTCCAAAAAATGTTGATATAGAAGAATTTTTAGATTTACATAAGAAGCATTATGATAATGAATTCTCAGTGCAACTAGGAGATCATTTTGAAATATATGACAATGAGCAGAACAATGAGACATGTTGTATTGAATATGCATACACATTTTATGGTAAAGATGAAAGAAATTTATTTCATGATGATGGAAGATATGAACTACAGAGTGGTGAAAAGAACATGAGTCAAGTTGAACACAATGATAGAATAGATTGCATAAATGTGTTCAAGAGGAATCTAATGAATTAAAAAAAAAACAAGGTGTATGACAGGGGAAAATAAAGAAAATTCTTTTTGGTGGCCTTGTGCCATCAGCTATGGTGAAGATTTTTCAAAAAACCATAACAGTTCATCACAAAAAAAGGGGGTTTGAATCTGCTGCTTGATGGATAAAGTATTTGGTCTGCTCTTCCAGTGATCTAGATTCTTGCAATGATCTCACAATCATTCATCCCTAGATGGAGCCACTATTGGGACTTATAATTTCATAACAATTTTATGTCCCCATATTAAAAAAACTAATTTTAACACTCAGGAGTACAGTTGAAAAATATGCTCAAGTGGTTCACTTTGAAAAATCACAAAAGGAATTTAGTATAATTTCAAGTGAAATTCATCTTTGGACATATTCATCTATCATATGGGAGTATCTCTACAAGTTTTCAGCTTCATACGATTTTTTTTGACAAAGTTTCAGAAGGCCAAGTTGAAAGGCTTTTGAGAAAATCTGTTGTTAGCACAATAAAATCTGTTAAAATGGCCAACTTTGAGGGTGAATATTAAGCAAATGGATGATGATAATGAAAAAATTATTGGTTCTTTCAATTCTCTACACCAAATTCTACCTCCATGCCAATTTTTAGGGTGTTTGGATGTCATTTGATATTTTTTCAAAATCAAAATCAAATGAGTTTTACACAGTTTGACAGGTGCAATTTTTCAAGAAATATTGAATGGGAAACTTTGAGCATTAACAGTTGTTAGTCTAGATCATTTTGTGCCAAATCATCTGGTAAACATGTTCCCCTATCATGGCTCAACATACTAGTGCATTTTCATGGCTTTTTGACATCATTTGATCAGTTCTCAAAAGCCCTTTTGGAGGCTACCTGGCTCATTTTCGTCACTGTGCATCAAAGAAAAGGTGCATCGGCAAGATAGGTTTGAGGTCTTGCCGAATCTGCAAGACATATTTGAGGTCTTGTTGAATCAGCAAGACATGAAAGAGTTTTCAAATGTCTTGGCGACTTCATATGTCTCGGCGACATCGGCAAGAGTTTTCAAATGTTTTGGCGACTCCATATGTCTCAGCGACATCGGCAAGAGTTTTCAAATGTCTTGGCAACTTCATATGTCTCAGCGATATCTGCAATATTTTTCAAATTTATTGGTGACTGCATATGTCTCAGCAACATCGGCAAGAGTTTTAAAATTTCTTGGTGACTTCATATGTCTCGGTGACATCGGCAAGAGTTTTCAAATGTCTTGGTGACTTCATATGTCTTGGCGATATCTACAAGACATGAATTATTTTTTCAAATGTCTCAGCGACTTCATGTGTCTCCGCAATATCTGCAAGAGTGGTTTGATGTCTTGGCGATACAATCTTCCTGCAACAATTTGAATCAGCAAAACTTTCTAATATAAATGTAAGATAAAATAATGCTTCCCAATACTTTATGTTACCCAGATGTGAGTGTTTACGATGCAAACAAAAAATTGAATGAAATATGCTTGTGGTGGAAATCAATAATACTTTGAGGAAAAATAAATTCTATTCATTTTATCAAGGAGATTTAAAGTGGAGACTTATTTTTCATGAGAAGCATAAAGGGTAAAAGATTATGAAATATTTGCACTAGAAGGAAAGATATTTTTTACCAAAGGTGTAAGAGTGCTTTGGGAGGTAAAATCTTTTTATGGAAGAATTAACCAATTAGGTAATTATTTTAACTTAAAAATGTTTTCATGTGAAAGCGTAAATAAATCAATTTGCATCAAGAGGACAAAATGGGATAATTATTTTTACCCAAAGGACATATTGGAGATACATACCGGTAAAAGAGTAAAGTGAAGATTTGCAACAAAGGAAGATTATTGAATTAATTTTCACAGGGGACAAAGATAACGAAGATTAAAATATTTTAAATCGCCAAAAGGGAAATTAATTAAATATTTTATTTGTCGATGATAACTGAAGAGTTGCACCAAATAGATGCTGTGAAGAGTCACAACTATAAAGAAACAATGCATATATGTAAAATAAAATCATGTTATTAGAAGATTAGATTTAGGAGAAATAATCAGTAGGTTAGGTAGTTGGATAGGGTGAACTGTTGCCGAAATAAAGTATTATGTTGTATATTGCAAAATCTTTTCAAAATCTATAATGGAGAAGAATATATAAATCTGGTGGAATCCTTAATTGGTGTCCAGTTGTTGTGATGAAATTTTTTGCATTTTTATTTGGTTGTCTCCAACTTGAGGTCTTTTAATCATTTAAATCAATATATCAAGTATACTTCTGATTTATTAAAATGCATTCTCATTTTGTGTGGATTAATCAATTGGTGTCTACAAGTCAGATTTAGGGTATGTGTAGGATCATGATGGGCCAAAAAGTGGCAATATTATGGGTATTTGAAGGGTATGTGGCTGGTCACTCTTTTTTTACCCAAAATTGATGAAATGAAAAGGGTTTTTAGAGGAGATTCTCAACTCTCCACCAATATAAATTATAATTTAATTTGAATTTAATAAATTATTATTATTTATTTTCTATTAGAATTATGACTAAAGCCCTGATTGATAGGTTGATTGAAAAACATCTATAACTTTCAAATGGTATCACATTTTTTGAATCTAAAACATGTGTCACATTCTATACTTCACATAATATAGGATTAAAAAAATAAAATTTAAATTTCATGAAGTTTTGACCAAGTTAAGGTGGTAAGACAAACGAGTTTTTATATTTTTTTAAATTTGTAATAAAAAATTCATAATTAATTATTTACTTGGAAAAAAATTACAAAAAAATATGCATCACATCTGGACATGAGTCCTATACTTATATATAAAATCTTATAAAAAAATATTATCATTTTATTATGGTTAGGGTGGTTAGACAGATACCTACTTCTTATTTTTTCCCTGAAATTTAAGTACTACTGCATTAAAATCTCAAATTTTCACCAAATAAATTTTATTTATTTTTAAAAAACCTAGTAGTTTAAAAACTACATTCAATTTTCTACAGATTCTATTCTTACATATTTTTGAAATAATATAGATAACTTATTCAAATTGTTACGTCAAGTTGCCTAACACTGATTTTTCTGAATTTTTTGCCACTTAAGGGCCTATTTTTTCCATGATGATCCTGCACATACCCTTTAAATTATTTTGGATAAATCACAGTGATTTAAAGATTTCTTTTGGATAATTAAAGAAGAACTTGGTAAGAAAATATTCTAGCACAATTTATGCAAGTCATAAATTTGGTGAAGTTTTATGCCAGACATAAAATCTCATTCTCAAAGTGCCTAGCAACTAGAGTTAAGCCAAAAAGGGGGAAAACATATCATTTACCTCTTGACTCCATTAGCCCAACATAAGTAGAATTCCATAAAATCTTATTAAAACGTCCATATCTTAATTTCAATACTAGGAGTAGGAATAGTTAGAAAGCTTCCATCTGTTACAAATTTATTCCATTGTAATAGATCCATCAATTTAGTCGAGTCATACAACCTTAAGTTTGCATTATTCACATAGGTACACCCGTGTAGGTTTGGCAACACCTGAAGAGTAGAAAGTTTAAAACATTTGGCTTTGTCTATTACCCTAAAACGTACCAAGAGATTGGTAACCTCTTGAGGTCTTCTTACCTACATTTTTGAGAGCTAACAGAACTAGAAGCAAGAGTTAGAAAAGTGAGGAAGAATAGGAAAAAAAATTCCTAGTAGGAAAAGGGAAAGCAAAGAAGAGGTCTAGCAAAGGATCAAATCCTCAAAGTGAGAAGAAGAAGGACTTGTCTAAGATCAAGTGTTATGGTTGTCACAAGTTTGGCCACTATGTTAGTGATTTCCTACAAAGGAGGAAGAATGAAAAGAAATGCAAGAAGCAAACAATAGTTTCAACAAGTGCAGATGAGCTCTCTAGTAGAATGGAGAATGAGTTTGCAATCATAGCTTGCAATATCAACCTCACAGGGTGTCTAGTATATAGATAGTGGGGTGTCATTTCATATGATAGGAGTTAGAGAGTATTTCTCTAGTTATAAGGAGGATGGCATCAAAATCCAAATTTCTATGGGGAACATGTCCAAACTCAATCTAGTTGGGAAAGGGACTGTTCTATTTTAGAGGGAGAATGGAAAGATGATTCCCATTAATGATCTATTGCATGTGTCAGGCTTGAGAATGAATTTGATTTCTATATTTTTCCTTCAAGATAAAGGTTACACTGTGCTCTTTAGAGGGGTGAATAAGGGTATGTGCAGGATCATCATGGAAAAAATAGTCCCTTAATGGCAAAAAATTTAGAAAAATTAGAGTTAGGCAACTTGACATAAAAATTTGAATAAGTTATCTATATTATTTCAAAAATATGTAAGAATATAATTTCTATAAAATTGAATATAGTTTCTAAACTACTAGATTTATTTTAAAAAATAAAAATCTATTTGGTGAAAATTTGAAATTTGAATACGTAGTACTTAAATTTCAGGGAAAACATAAGTAGGTGTTTGTCTAACCACCCTAATCACAATAAAATGATAATTATTTTTTATAATATTTTAGATATAAGTAGAGGACTCATGTCCTAATGTGATGCATATTTATTGGTAATTTTTTTCAAAGTAAATAATTAATTATGAATTTTTTATTACAACTTCAAAAAAACTTGTATGTCTAACCACCTTAACTAGGTAAAAATTCATAAAATTTATTTCTTTTTTTTTAATCCTATAGTATGTGAAGCATACAATGCGACGCATGTTTCATATTCAAAAAATGTGATACCATTTAAAAGATATAGATGTTTTTTAATCAGTCTATGAATAAGGAATTTAGTTGTAATTCAAATAGAAAATAAATAATAATTATTTATTAAATTTAAAGTAAAGGATAATTTATATTGGTGGAAAGATGAGAATCTCCTTTAAAAACCCTTTTTGTTTCATCAATTTTGGTTAAAAAGAAAGTCATCAACCACATACCCTATAAAAAGTGATCATATCGCCATTTTTTGGCCCATCATGATCTTGCACATACCCATATGTTAATCATGCATAAGGATTGGAAATCACCCATAACTATTGGAGTTAGGAGTGACTAAATTTATAGATTGCAATTTGATACTCATAAGGCACTGATAAGCAATAGTAATTCTAGAGATCAAGGAGACCTATGGCATAGGAGGATGGGCCATATACATCATGGAGCACTTAAATTGCTTCATGAGATAGTGATAGGTGTTCCAGAGGTAAGCACAGAGCATGATGATATATGTAAGGGATGTGTATTGGGGAAGTTTGCAAAAGTAGTTTTTCTAAGGAGTGACAATAGATCCAAGGGTGTTCTTGATCTAGTACATTCAGACATATGTGGACCAATGTCAATGAAGTCTCTTAGAGGATACAAGTACTTTGTTACTTTTATTGATGATTTCTCTAAGAAGACCTAGATATACTTCTTGAAAACCAAGGATGAGCTTTTTAGTCGCTTCCAAGAGTTCAAATCTCTTGTGGAGAATTCGACAGGTAGGAAGATAAAGGTTCTTCGGTCAAACAATGGAGGCAAGTAAAAATGGAAAGAGTTCTAGGAGTTCTTTACCAAGGAAGGAATCAAGAGAAAATGGGCTTTTCCATACAACCCACAACAAAATGGGGTTGTTGAGAGGAAAATCAGTCTTTATTTCAGGCAGAAAGGGCTATGTTGTATGACTAGGATATGCCACGTTATTTATGGGCAGAGGCATGAAATACAACAATGTACATACAAAACATTATTCCACATAAGGTATTGGGAAAGATGAAACCAAAGGAGGCATTATTAGGGAAGAATCCAGATGTCAGCCACTTTAGGATATTTGGGAGTTTGGCATATTATCACATTCTAGGGTCTATATGTTCCAAGTTAGATCAAACTATAGAGAGAGGCTACTTTGTTGGGTATAGTGAAACCTCAAAGGCATATCAAATATTTATTCCAAGGGCTAGGAGGATTATAGTTAGGTGTGATGTCAAGTTCATGGAGGACAAGGAATTTAGGAGGTCTAGAGATTTTCCAACAAATGATTAGATTGAGCGAGCAACAAAAGCTTCAAGGATTATTCAACTAGATCAAGGGAAGTAAAGCTTAAGTATAGTTACTAGTACAAGTGCAAGCTTAGGTGCTAAGAGTTCACAGAGTATGGAGCAACATATGTAGTAGATCTAAGAGATGCATATGGGAGACATGGAGGTTGATACTTAATCCTCTATAGTTGGTAGCATGAACCAATAGACACATAGGGATACTCAGGAGTTTGTGGGAGCTCCTAGAATGCGTAGTAGATGGCAAAGACAACTAGCTAGGTATAATGACTATATGGAATTAGTTAGTAAATTGGTAGATAGTGAGTCGCCCATCTATTAGGAGGTTGCACAACAACACGTGTGGAAAGATGCGATGGTTGAGGAATATACCTCAATATTGTAGAATGATGTGTGGGAGGTTGTGCCTAGACTGACAGATATGGCAGTGGTTGGATCATGTTGGATCTATAAGATCAAGCATGGTGCATATGGTAGCATCAAGAAATACAAGGAAAGGTTTGTGGCCAAGGGGTTATCTCAGAAGGAGGGAATAAACTATGAGGAAACATTCACTCTAGTGGCTAGGTATACTTCTATATGAGTCATGGTCTCACTTGCAGCATAGATGGGATGGAAAATCCATCAAATGGATGTCAAGAAAACATTTCTTAATGGTGAATTGGAATAGAAGGTATACATAGAACAACCAGAGGGCTTTGCAGCACACAACAACTGAACCCACATGTGCAAACTAAAGATAGCTTTGTACAGACTCAAACAAACTCCCAGGGCTTGGTATGAGCACATTGATAAATACTTGTAGGGAATGGGATTTGTGAAGAGTGAAGTGAATGCTAACCTCTACTACTTGGTGGTTGGGGGTGAGCTTCTCATTCTTATTCTGTATGTGGATGACTTGTTTTTAATAGGTTCACTAGGGCTCATAGAGGAGTGCAAGAGGGACCTTGTAGTTGAGTTTGAGATGAAGCATTTAGGGCTTATGCACTACTTTCTAGGCATGGAGGTATTGTAGACAGATGGAGAGATTTTCCTTGAACAAGGGAAATACTGCATTGAAATCTTGAGGAGGTTTGAGATGGAATATTGTAGAGCCATGTCTACTTCTATGATCATGAATTAGAAGAAGGTAGACTCATCCAAGGAGAAGGATGTAGACCCCACCTTATATAAGCAGTTTATTGGATCTATCATGTATTTGGTCAACACCTGGCCAGATATATCCTTTGTAGTAAACTCTCTTAGTCAGTTCGTATTTGAGCCAAAGAGAGTACATTGGAAAACAACAAAGCATGTGTTGTGGTATTTGCGTGGTACAATTGAGTCTGGGATTAGATATGCTCGAGGTGATGGTATTAGGTTGATAGGCTATACTAACGCATATTGGGTAGACAACACAATGGATAGGAAAAACACTTCAGGGTGTTGCTTTAGCTTGGTATCAGGAGTTGTCTCTTGGTACAATAGGAAGTAGAAGTTCATGGCTCTGAGTTCTGTAGAGACATAATACATAGCAGCTAGCATGGCAAGATGTGAGGTGATAGGGCTTCGAAAGTTGTTGGTAGCCTTGTTTGGTCAAAGGGTGGAGACTATAGTGATACACTATGACAATCATAGTTGCATCAAATTATCTGAGAATCTAGTGTTTCGTGAGAGGTCTAAGCATAAAGACATCAGATACCATTTCATCAAGGATTGTGTACAATAGGGGATTGTTCAGCTACAATATATACCTACAGATCAACAGGTAGCAAAAATTTTGAGAAAGGCATTGGGGAAGGGGAAATTCATCTTCATTAGAGAAATTTGGGTGTCATGCAAAACACCTTCCTTGCTAAGAGGGAATGTTAATTTACGTAGCTTGGATAAGTGTCTCCAAACCCAAGAAATATTTAATTAATAAATTGATTTTTCTAGAGACTTCTAGAAAGAATCTAGTTAGAGTCCAGATAATTAATCATTAATTAGTTGATTCCTCTAGAGACTTCTAGAATCTAGTTAGTTACGGGTTGTTAGAATCTAATTAATCTCAGCCATTGATTGAGTCTAACTCATGGCCATTGGTTTTTCAATGAGGAGAGTATAAAAGGGGATCAATGGGCATTTGGAGAATACACACTTGAGAAGCATTTCTAGTGATAGAAAATAAATTTGTAGTGATAGCAAATAGTTTTGCAGTGATAGCAAGGGCATGGTGGTTGTGTTGGCGACAACAGTAGTGGAATTTTAGTAGGAAAATTTGAGGGAAAACTTTCTGAAGAGGAATATTGTTGGAGCTCTTCTAGCTTATTATTTGTCCAAAAATATTGTGTTTATTATTTTGCATGTTTTCTTCTCTATTCGTGTGATTTATTTGTGAAGTTGGAGTTGTGTTATTCTTCAATATTTGTTGTGAATTAGTTTTGGATAGACAAATAATCTATATAGATAGGAGATTAATAATCAATAACTGCAATAGAATTTTTATAGTTAGAATACAATTCTTGAAAGAGGTAATAATACTAAAACCTTTGCATTAGTTTTGTAGAACTGTGAAATAAAAAAGTTTTCTAATTATTTAGATTCTCATTTTACATGTAATTGAGTTATCAAAATAATGGCTCACACCACAAAAGGTGAAGAGATGCATGATGAATAGATTCCACTACCTTTATAAATTATTCTATCAAACCTTCATGTTTAAGTTGTGTTTTAGATATACAATCCTCTCCTTAATTCTTTTCTAAAATCCTACAATAAGATAAATATCTACATATCACATTGTCTACATAAACATTTAATATTTTATTAAAGTTATATCACATTACGAAATTCTTTATTAAGATAAGCATCATATAATATGATTACATATTTGTTTTCTACATTACCTCATCCTTAATCCTAAATAAGATTAGGTTTATTCGTTCAATTTTATTTATTGAAACATAATATCAACCTCATTTTAAAAAACATTAAAAAAAAACTAGAAGAAACACAATTAATTATACTTGATGCAACTATTCCTTCTCAACCATTCAAGTTCCTAATGAATTATTTTTCTAAATGGACATTATGGAAAATCAAAATTATAATTTTATGTCGATCCTATGGACCTTATATACAGTCGAAACGATGGACTAATATTTTGCATTTACAAGAGAGCGCCTCTTTCTTGCCACTGTCGAATGGCTGATCTCAGAGAAAAGTTTGCGATCAGATTCTTGTGCGCAAGTTTCTGGTTTGTCATGGGCGATGTCTCTTTTCCGCAATCGAACCATCCTTGTATCGCCTTCTTTTCGTATGTAAAGCTGTCTGCAGCAACGTAAGGATCCTCCATAACCTCCTGCAAATCATTACATTTATCTCCTGTTAAAAAGTAAACCTTGATATTCGTTGGAATCGGATGAATATGGAAGCAAAATTCTCATCTAATGACTGTTAAGGTTTCGTCAAACAGAAAAATGATCAATGCCTGGAAGATTGGACAGATGAAGAAGCTCGGAACGCTTATTTTCTCATCTACTTTCACCGATCGATCAAGTTCGGTGATGGCGAACTTTTGCCGTAGTGCTGCGAGCTCGTTGACGGCTTCGAGCCGTTCAAATGAGATTTGATTTAGCCTCTCAACTACTGCTACAAGATTTTCTTCTACCTCGTTTCGCTGCCTTGTAATTTTTTGCATTTCTCTTCGACAACTGTTAAGTGCGAGGTCGCTTCTTCTTTCTCTTTCACTGTTTTTCTGAAGGCGCCTTCAAGGCATTTAAACTGAAAAAGGCATAAGTTTTTTAGTAATTTCTTTACGGCAACAACAAGATCGTCTAAGTTAATTAAGAAAGAAGTGTATTTACCCTGTTATTAGCATTAATGGCAGCCGCTTCGGCTTTCATACGTATGGCGGTCTCCCTTTGCGCTTCCTCTTTTGCATTCTCGCTCGATTTCAATGCATCTATAAGCTGTTTTATCAAGCCTTCAATATCCTGCATTAATATTCAATATTTTCAATTCGTAAATTTACGCAGAAATATGTTTGCAACCTTTACCTGTGATTTTTTAGCCTTTGCCGTTAGAGATTAACTGAAAGAACTAAAAAGGTCTTAGGGAAAGAGAAAATGATTCATCGAGAAGATTTACTTGTGATCTTTGAAGCTCAGGCTGGACAGTGCATTGAGGGCAGCCTTCAACACCGATTCCTGCAGTGACTGCCGCTACCGATTCCGAAGAAGCTTCATCGATCGCCACAATTATCTTCGACTTGTTCAATTCTTCCACCGACGCAGTCGAAGAATCTCCATTGACCGGAAAAATTGACGGACTTTGATTGCAGGCATCCTTATCCAACCGGAAGTTCGGCGGCAATGCAAGCAATCTACCAAAATCGTCTGGACAAAGACTTTTGTGCCTATTAAATTTCCGGGCTATGTGATACGAGCTTATCTTTGCACACAATCCACACGTCGCAGGACTTGATCACGCGCCTTCGGACGTAATCCGCTTTGCCTGGTGCTACCATCTTTCTGTTCATAATATTTGGCATTAAGATATGGAAAATGCTGGGAGAAATACTACACAGATAGTAAAGAAGTTAAGTCTACGAAAAATCTTAAGGATCTTCTATCTTCTTTCGCATTCTCTTTTTCTTTCGGAAATAAGTCACAACTGGATAAAAAAATAGACGGGTCTTAAAGAACCAGCTCAGTAGTAAAATACTCCAATAGTAAAAATGAAAGATCCTAAATTCGAATTCATATGATTATGAAGAGGCCAATAACCTTTAAGTAGAACACCTCGAAATCTATATATGAGTCCTAACTGATAAGTGAAAAATAACAGAAAAATATTGATGAAAATTTGTGTACGGTTGTCCCGAATACCTCGATATGCCACCACTGGATGAGCTTGTGCCCATGATAAGCTTGGTGATTCCCAGCTCTGAAACCACTTCAACAATTCCTTTTGAAACGTCATTCTTTTCAACTACCAAAGGCTCTGCTTTGGCCTGTTGTATGATAAATATTTCAGACACTTGAACACAGTGCACTAACGCGCCATTATTCAACAAAGGCAGTGGGATTCGTACCTTAGCTTGTGTGCAAATGTCCAAATATTTATCAAGGAACTTGTTGAGATCCTTCTCTATATCCTTCATGTAGACGTTCACGAGATCCTCGTTCGCTTGGTCCAGAGGAATTTTCCCAACTGCAAAATCAGAAAATACTCAATATATTAAAAACTAAACAAAACAAGCAGACATATGCATGGAATTCAATTCGATTAATGAAAAATCTCTTACTGGCTGATGGGATGTGGCGAATTCGGCGCTGGATATGAAGAAGAATTACAGACGCTCCCTGTCTATTATCCAGGTTTTGCAGCGCCCATTTCAGGGCACTGACGCTCTCACACAGATCTTTCCCGACGGCAACACAAATTTTTTGCTCAAAAGCAGGACTTTCTATCTGGATAATTTCTTCAATTTCTGGTTGTATTGTTACCAGCGCGGCGCCCTGCTGGCCTGCTGTAGCCAATGGAGTTCTCATTTTCTAAAACCAGTACAATTTTAAGAGGATTTAGCGCATCATAGCCAGAAAGCTAACTAGAATTCCGTGAGGCGTTGCTTAACACCGAAAGCGTCTAAATATTGCCAGACGACCATTAAAGCATATTAATGTACAGCATTGACCTTGATTTTCCACAGTATCAAAAATAGAATATTCCCTCTATTCCCGGCTCAGGGCAGCTGGGTAATCTCGCGGTGGGGCAGGACATGTCAAGGAAATCACCACCATTTCGTTTTATAAGCCACTCTTGATTCCCAAGTCTAAATTATCCCCGTCCCAGCCCCCAACCAACCCCCCCAACGACCAACACAAACAAATATATAATTAATTGTAGATTTATGTTTTTTTTTCATGTTTTAAATCTATCTGGATTATTCTGTCTTTTAGTGTAATAATAAATTTATAAATATTATTTTATATTAAATTTCATTTTATTATCATTAATTTTAAAGAGTTAGTTTTTATTTGTCATTTTATTTCAGTTTTTAAGTGTAGACTCAAGTCAAATTATTTATATAGGTATGGACCTAAATCTCAATCTTTTTAAGTTTAAATTTAAACTTATCATTGTTTTTCGATTACTTATATAGATTTGTTTTGTTATGTTTTTACTAAAAGAGGGGTAAAAATTTATTCAAGAGGAAGAAAGATACAGAGAAGAAGGACAGGTCGCTCTAAGGAGCTTAAAGAGCCCGGTCACTATCCACTAATTGATCTAACATAGTAGCCTTATCAGGGGGCAATTGCCCCTTATCAACAATATTCCAAGCATACATTTGATCAAAAGCCCATTTGGCCAAACAATCAACAACCTCATTCCACTCTCTAGGAATATGCCTGAAAACAACATAATCGAAAGAGCCACACAGTCGAAGAATCTGTCTAATAACCAACTGCAAGTGCCAACCTGCACCATCTAACGATTGTTTAGTAAGCAAAGACGCCACCACCTAAGAATCAGACTCACAAATGATCCTTCTCCAGCCTAGAACACAGTTACGCTCAATAGCGCACAAGATGGCCAGGGCCTCCATAAGATTATTTGTTTGAAAGCCTTTATAAATAGAAAAAATAAACTCAATGTCCCCAGAACTATCACGACCAACCCTACCAATACCAGCCTAGCCAGGATTCCCATGAGATGAACTGTCAATGTTAATTTTGAAAACTTCCGGTGGAGGAGGGGTCCAACGACCCTCCCTATTGATTCTCCGCAAAGGGTGTCTGCACCTATTCCTCATAAACTGATCAACAAATGGTGGAACACCTCCATGAAGAGAAAAAGTGAGGCAAGTACAAATAGCAACCTCCGAGCAGGATCCACACCGCCAGAAAAGTCACACTTTGCTAAGAACAAATTTCCACCATAAATGTTGAACAACCATCCTACTATCCTGAAAAATCCTACAATTCCTCTCCAACCAAATATGCCAAATGATAAAAGAGGGACCCACAAGCTAGGCCACTTGAAGGAAAGAGGTCCTCAAAGGGGCTCTCCCCCAACGAGCCCAAAACTGAACCAAAGAAGAAACATGCCAATAGGATTGACCCCAAACTGTCCACCATAAGTGTTAGATCTTCTTAGGAAAGGAACATTGAAAGAAAAGATGAGAGACCAATTCCACATCAATGCAGCATAACACACATGGAGGGATCTTGGAAGCCTCGCTTACATAAATTGTCCCATGTAAGACACCGATTATGAGTAACCAACCACATAAAAAAGTTGCACTTTGGCCAAGAAAATTTACTCCAGACCTGCTTCCACCTAGGAACCTCAATATCCCCAAACATCTGCCTAAGAAGCTCCAAGTAACCTACAGAAACAAAATACTTTCTAGTCGAGGAACTGCCCCTGGCCAAAAAATCCTACCCAACCAGAGAGTTACACTCCCGAGACGCAAGAATTTGAGCCAACTCATTCCGCTGCTCCTCTGAACCACCCACCAACCATTCACAAGGGTCCTTCCATCTATACCCCACACTAAGGCCTATATTTCTAGTACACTTATAATGCATAACCTTATTCCAACCAACAGCTATAAACCTATCACAGAGGAGCTGCAAATGCAGATACATGGAAAGCAAAGGAGGATTACCATCCCAAGAATTCATCCAAAAAAGAGCTTCAGAGCCCCAATTGCAAATCCAAAAAAGACCCTTCTTAACAAGCTGAGCCCCAGTTTTCAGAGTGTGCCAAATCATAGAGCCCTTGCCCTCTAAAGGATAACAGCCACCATCCACCTAATAAACACCAGATAAGGACTTATGCCTGAGAATCTGAGCCCAAAGATGATTCTAACTTGTACACCATTGCCAGTACAATTTGGTTGCTAGAGCCTGCCCATTCTAGATAGCAGATCAAAGACAATCCTATTTATTATTAGTTATCAATGTCTAATCAAAATCAAAATCAATTCAATAGTATTCACTTGAGTGCATAATAACATCATAATTTATTTTCATTAAAGTAACATTAGCTTATATCATCTTAGGCATCATTGTATGCATGCTTGTTGTCTTCTATTATTGTTGCAAGCATGTTGAATTGGTTCATGGAGGGGCTTGACCACATGAGATCAAAATTTACCAAGTTCTCAAACAATCTCTATAGACATAAGCACAATAAGTCAAGGAAAAACAATCATCAATTTTCTACCAATTCAAGTTAATGAACATAGTTCAATTTCATAGGCATGGAAATGAACCAAAAGTAGTTACACTCAACTTCTAGATTAAGAGGAGTTTATCTAATAAGGCCCCAATTTTATGCGATTTTAACAAATCAATTCTATGCATCTTCAATAGTATATTCCCTCATATAAATTTTGAGCTAAATATCTCATTTAATTTATTTAGACTATACAAATTTAATTTTATAAAATCGAAGGTGAACATTGTAAAATAATGCCCTTTTTCTATATATTTTTGGTCCACTACAATTATTACACCGAAGGCATGTCACTATTTGAGTTCTAGGAACTCATTTTGTCTGTCAACGATTGAGATTATGGGAGAAGCCCAACAAGGTGGTTACTTGAATCTCAGTCGTTCATAATTTTTTGCCAAATTCCCAGCTATTCTTTGCCACCTTTGACTGCTTTCCCTGCCGCTATTGATTTTCGGTTTTCAAAGTTCACTTTTCAGCTCTATTTTATTTTTGCTGAAATTTTCTGGTTCACAATATTTATTTTCGTCAGTCACAATTTGTTTATTGTGAATAGATTGAAGCACCCACAGAAAAAGATCGATTTTGATTTGTCTCATTTAAAAATAATCTTGTTTGGTTTTCACTCCTCCAAACTCTTCGTCGCTGGTATGCTCCAATTTGTGGAGCTACAATGCAGCCTAAAAAATAAGGTTTAGGTGACGGTTTGAGACTATGTTTTATTAAATCAAAAATTACAGCCAAGATCTAATAATAGTACATTTAGGTTTTAACGTAGGGTAAAGTATATATTAGTATAATGTAAATTTTATATTTTATATAATAAAAAAAATTATAATCATATGATTATATTATTTATTATTTTTTTTATTTTTTTACAAAACTATTAAATATATAAATAATTGTTTTATAATTATTAATTAATAATTATTATATTCTTATTTAATATAAAACATAATTGATATTTTATATAATTTATATAATACAAATTAAATTACATATAATATAATTATATTTATTATTATATATAATAGTATATATATACTCTATTATTACTATATAGTATATTCTATAATACATGTGAAATTATTATAATTAATAATTAATATATTTCTATATTAATAAAAAGAATTAATTTAGGGTGAAGCCACATAAGTGGTTTACACTTTTGAAGAGGAAGGAAATTTAAGAAAAAACAACCCCATGGCAAAAAAATTGGTTTTAGGGGTTTGCATGAACCTACATGTTCGACCGAACCATAAAGGGGTTCGACTGAACCAGGGTTCGAGCGAACCCACTAACTATTGGGCCCACATTTCCCACCGGAAAAACAAAGGAAATGTGCATATTAGGGGGGGGTTCGCATGAACCAGGGTTCGAATGAACCCTGGTTCGCTAGAACCCCTGGGGGTTCGCTAGAACCCCTGGGGGTTCGCTAGAACTGTTCTAGCGAACCCCCTTTTTCCCTAATTTTTAATTTGTACACACAAAACCTAAAATTTTTACGCTTTCAAGCTCCGGTTGGGATGAAATGGGGAATATTTAGAAACCAAACTTGGAATCGAGTAGCCTTGAATGAGCTATCCAATGAATATAATTTTAGTATGTTTTGGTTTTATTATCTATGTTTTTTAAGTTTTATTAAATATAGGTTTTTCATCGAAAACAAAAATCTTTGTTCTGCACAAGTGGAAAAATAGAAGATTATAAAAAAAAAAAAATTAAAATATGAGTGCACCAGATATTGAAGTCCTTGATCCAACAAAAAAAGAGAAGAATTTCGATACATACAGTAAAAGTTATGCGTTATACTCGCGCTAGGTCTGAATTGTCATTTGATTGACTTTGAAACTTGATTAAAGAAAAAATATTCAATAAAAAACTATCTAACCAAGTGGAAGCACTAGATATCGGAGTTAGAAATCTAAATTTGAAAGAATTGGAATTTTATCCTTCATGGAAAAAAAGTTATGCTTTATACGGTGTGGTCACTTTTTAAAAATGCTATTTTTGAAAAAAATCAATTTTGTGGGAGATGGAAAAAGAAGTGCAATCTGATTCCAAAAAAATTGAAAAAACTAGTTTTAGAATCTACAGACAAAATGTGACAAGACTCTAGTTTACATCATCTTCAAATTCCTTACGGTTTAATCGCTATAGGTGTCCGAATGTGGATATTGTGTTAAAAAAAAAAATATCAGTGTCCAGTTAGGCCAAAAAGTGTAAACCACTATTATGGGATCACCCTTTATAAATGTCTCATAATTTAATTGATCTTCGGATAGTTTCCAAAAATAAAACTATATGTACTACGTAAAATAAAATAAAAATATAAAACAAAATTAATAATAATAATATGTTTTAAATGACCTACCAATTGACCTCATGTATTACACAAATGTATGCCAAAAAAAACCATATCTTTTCCTAATTTTCCTTCACACACCTCTTTGATGTACCCATTGCACACCAAGGTGCAATTTATAGTAATATCCTTTATGCAAAACATATCTACAAGTGATTTTTTTCTTGCATTGAATTTGGTTCATGACCTTGTCCTACTTTAATTCCATCATCGCCAATTCCCAATAACCAAGTATGTCCCCTTGATCTCTTGTTTTCCAACGTGGTTTCTAGATTCATAAGAGCATATTTGATCCAAATAATTTTCAAAGGTACAAATCTAAAACCTAAAATTTTAACTATGAAAATGAAAATTAATATTTTTTTCTTCTTTATAGTCATTATGAGTTGGCCTAACATAAATTTATGTGCTATATTTTTGAATTAGAGGACAACCTTAATCCATTATTAGTATGGAATAAAGAGTAGTGACACAATAGCATCATAGAAACATCATAAACCATTTACATTAGGATTAAAATAAATTACATCATCTTAGGTATCATTGCATACTTACCTATCATATTCAATTAATATTTGAAGATATTATATCAATCTACATAAGGGGTAGAATAAAAGAGAATATTCATTACCTAGTAAGTTCCCAATGTAAGAGTTGGTATAGAATGATTTATATCATGCAATATTTGGTTGAAGAGAATCCATCCAAGGTCTAGGTGCTTCATTGAAAGAACAAGAAAGAACAAATATGAGAGAATTATTTTATTTTATCAAGGGATGCAAATGTTCAATTATGATCATGTAGCATCATAAATTGTCACCCTTGTCAATTTCACATTATGTTTTACTCCCCTTTAAGTAATTGGATCTAATTGAACACTTAATTTATGAAATTATGCATTTTGTGGCCCATTTTATCATTTTTTGATAATTTGAAAGTACATAATAAATCCATCCATTTACTACTTTTCCCTCGATTACTTAATTCCCAAAAATTAGGTTTGGGACATTGGTGCCTATGGAAGCTATGTCCCCCTATTTTGTCTCTAAATTCAAATATGTCAATGTAAGCATTTTACTATTTGAATTTCAAAATGTCTTTGTTGGCTATTGAGATTTATTTTTTGGAAAATTAGAATAATTGCCTATAAATACCTAGTATTTTCATCATTTGAAAACTAAGGAGAAAATTGAGAAAGAATTATTTTCGAGGGCATTATCAAGCAATTCAAGAGCAATATTTCATAGATTTATTGTAACAATTCAATATCAAAGGATCATGTGAAAGTGTATGTGAGTTTATTCATGTTTATGTTATCATTGTGTAAATTGTGAGATCTAGCCCTTATAGGTCTTCAAGCAATTCAAGCAAGAAAGAACTAATCCTTGAGGAGATGTGCATGACTTTAGTCTTTCAAGGAAGACATTGAAGGGTGGTGAGTTACAGTTCTTTGTTGATTCATCATTATTTTTTATCATTTAGCCTTATCCCTCAAAAGGATAGGTTTTCTATCATTGACATTGTCATTGTGGAAGTGGAAACACTAACACAAGGTTTGACTAAGGAAAACTCCTAAATAGCACAACCATCCCTCTCTCTTTGAATGTGTAAGTTTTAAGTCTGAAGAAGAGTGGAAGAAGTTTGAAGGTCAATTATCCATTGTTGTCATCGGAACCTGCACCTTAAGAACTCACAAAACCTTAGTTACAGAATTATCAGATAATGATCTGACAATGCAACAAGCGAAGAATAGAAGCTCTGACCTGGCCCTATAGGACTATGAAATTAGATTTGAATTATCCTTACCAGGATAATGGCACCTAGGGAACCTACGTCGAGCATTTTCAGCATAGGTGTATAGTGTCTTTCTATTTGTGACTTCTTAGATGTGTTGTTTTTGCATCAAAGCAATCATTACATTATTAGGCCAATTGAATCATAGAAAATTTCATCTTTAAGTTCATTTTAGATTTGGTTAAGAGTAGATTGAATCACATTTAATGTTGTAAGTCAATCATATATCTTGTTAAAATCCAATCAAACCCCCTATTATTTAATGAAATAAGGAAAAGGTGTCAAACCCCCACAAAGGGAGATCTCCCCTAAAGGGTCTCACATTTTTCACCATTACAAATCAATTAAGAATACAAAGGGAATGTCTTGGTTATATAGACCAAGGTGAGAAATAATATTGCATGATATTATTACATGTTTCTTAATCTTATTAATTGAGACATAAAGTGGTAAGTATCATGTGTGTACCTTCAGTAAAATTAAGCTAATAGTGTGAATAAGACCTAAGTGATGAACTATTTAGTTAAAAAACCTCATTCACATTGATAAATACCCTTAAATGAAACTTAGAGAGAATGTACAAGATTCAAATATATAAGGATGGTTACTAGCTATTAATCCATTTTAGGTATCCATGCATAAATTGTTAGGAAAAAATGCCCAATATACACAATTTTATTCCATTTCCTACATAACCCCATGAGAGAAAAGAATGCATACAAATAACCATAATGCATAGATCAAATAGACAAGCCACAAGATAACACAAGATATACCTTTGGAAAAACATCAAGAGGGATAAACCTAGCCCCAAAAGCATCGAAACTCGATCTCTTATTTACCAATAAAATATTGCAAGAGTTACAATGTATAATTATGAAGCATCAAGCCTCTCCAATGCATGGACTCCATGTTTCCAAGCATGAATCCACACATCCCATGCTATGCTTCACATATGCACTCCTCAAAAATACTTAATAATGACAACATACTCATCCCACCAAGTTTAACCACTAAACACATGTGTGCTTGCTTTTATAGATACAAACTCACACAAACACAACTGAGTGGTAAGATAAAACCATGTACCATAAAACCATGTGAGTACAAAACCATTGGCCCCTCATTTGATATTGGGCACTAATTTTTCTCTTTATTAAATATTCCCCAATATTAAATTATTATACCATGTCTCTCACACAATAAATAATAATACAATGTTACAATACAACATAAAGTGGTCCCCAAATAATTACCTATTGTGATTAGCCACACCTCCTAAGTGCATCACAACTAAATAATTATTTAATTACAACATTATAATATAATATTTTATGCGATGGTGCACAACAGCATGTCCCAACATTCTCCCACTTGTTATATATACATTGCATAAGGGATCAATCAATGAGATACATCATCATAGTCATACATGAAACAACATGAATCTCTGGCATGTTCTCGTGCTCCATCAATATACCTACAATAAAACCAAGTGAACACCATATCAAACAAGAACTCCTCTCATCCTCCAACGTGCCACCTATGGAAGAAAAGGAACATGCCAAGGTGAAGATGCGCCAATCTAGGAACACGAGCATCAAATCCAAGTGATACCAAAGGCTTCAAACAAGTTCTTTTCATAAGGTGAAAATCCACATGATCAGAATAGCCACAACACATGCTAATACATCCAACCATACATACCTCCTAGGTATCAACAACATCAATAAACTCAAGCCATTAACATATGGAACCCATAAACCACAATCACAAGCTCCCTGTATCAACCTGTCAATGAAGAACATATATATCCAAGAAATGCCACTACATGAGTAATGTTAAAGCATATCAAGTCTATGAATCAAAACTACATCAAGGTGTGATAAATAATCGACAATGAAGTATTGTAAGAAAAATCACAATGATCTACACATACAACACCAACAATTGCATAATCTCTCACAATATGTCACCACAATCCTCCCAAGTGATATGAACATAAAAATCCAAGAATGAACCCTAAAATGAAGATAGAAAACACGTAAACCATAACATGTCCTTCTACCAACACCTCAAAAGTGCAATGCTATGTCAAGTATGATCTCCTAACAACCCCAAATGAGAAGACTCAATAGCACCCAAAACAATGTTCAATCTCTTAGATCAAACACAGCATATGAATCATGTAATAATTTTCCAACATGGATGTATGCCTCTCTATGGTCATCCCACAATAGTGGGTTACACTTTTTGGCCAAACTTGACATTGAACTGAACTTTTTTAACTAAATCTTCACTTTTGGACACCTATAGCTGCTAAACCATGAGGAATTTGAAGATGATGCAAACTAGTGATTTGTGACATTTTGTTTGTAGATTCTAAATACATATTTAAAAAAAAAAATGGAATCAAATTGCATTTATTTTTCCATCTCCTTCGGAAACTAGTTTTTAATAGTAATCACCATTTTTAAAGAGTAATGTTCACCATATAAAGCATATATTTTTTCTCTGAAGGATAAAATTCTAATTTTCTCGAATTTAGATATATAACTACAATATCTAGCACCTTCATTTGGTTTCATAGTGTTCTATTGATTTTTTTTTTCTTAATTAATTTTTGAAGTCAAACTAATTACAATTTAGACATAGGTGGACCATATAACACAAAAAAAATTGTATGTACATAAAAAAACTCAATTTTTTTGTTGAATCAAGGACATCAATACCAAGCACCTAGATATTTTTAGAATTTTTTTGATAGTCTACTATTTTTCCACATGTGCAAAACAAAGAGCTTGATTTTCAGTGAAAATCTTATATTTAATTAAACTAAAAAACCCATAATAAAACCAAAATATATTATTTAATTATACTTAATGGAGAGCTCATTTTGAGGACTATAATCCTCCAACTATGTTTTTCAAGTTGATTTCATTTTCATCCTCAACCCGAGCTTCAAAACCCAAAATTCTGCATTAAATTATAAATGGAGGGGGGCAAGGGAAAAAAAGGGGGATTTTAGGGAACCCCCTTGGACCCCTTCTAGTGAAGGGGGGCTTTCTAGAAGGGGGTTTGAGAGAACCCCCTTAAATTAATATGAAAAAAAATGTGTTTTGAGGTAACCTCTTTATTTTAGGGGGTTCAAGCCAACATGTAAATATTTAAAGGGGTTCGCTCAAAGGGGGTGTTCAAGCAAACCCATTTTTGGGTTCACTTGAACACCCCCCTTCGAGAGAACCCCAAAAAACCCTGTCAACTTTTTATTTCAAGCGCCCAAGCAATTTTTCTTCATGAATGCAATTGTAACCCACTTATGTGGGATCACCCTCTAACCAGGGAAATCAAACTCAGTGTAACCATTCCCAAAATAGGAAATCAACCCAATAACCATCTCTTAAACTCCTCATCAATGAATGATAACATAAACTCAAATGCACAAGGATATAACCATGTTAAACATCTCTCAAAATGAATCCTCTAGAACTAACTATCCATAGCTCAAGATCCATATCTATGAAAGATAAAGCATCATAAACTCATGCTAAATAATCCTCAAATGAGTCTCCCAAAATCAATCACCATGAATCCCATGAGAAATCAAGCATGAAACATAAAAACATAAAAAATAGGATGGGAAATACCTATTAAATGATAAACAGACAGGAAGATTAGGAGTGGGGAATGATAATGGTCCTCTAGGATAATCAATTCATCATTACTAGAACTCCAAGAACAATATCCTCTATACCTATCCAATTTGAACTCACATCCATATCTAGGTGATGGCTCCTTGATTTTCCTATTGAAACCTTCAAAGAGTAAACATCTTGAGAAAATGTCTCTAACCACAAGAGAACTCCATCCTCACCCATGTCTCTATGTATCCATGTGCACCTCAAACAGATCAATCCATGTTAAGCTCCAAATGCAACATCACACTATCATGAAGCAGCCATGAAAATGACCAATGTACTTAATACCAAGAGAACCAACAAGATCAATGTCAAAGCTCCAATTGTAGAATCAAGAACCTATCATGAAATTATGATCTAACCATCTCCTCCTAGGAGATCACATACAACAATGCATACATCCTGGTCTCAAAAGAACTCATATCATGTCAAACCTCTAAACCAGTATCAATAGTAAACCATGAAACAATACCAACCACACTCTAAACCAAGAATCAACATCTCCAATCACATGAATATAACCATCACTAATGATGTATCACATCAATACCAACAACTCCCACTGAACTGTGATATTGAGCTACACATGACATCATGACAACCATCTCCTCCATGAAGATCATCCAAGTCCACACACATAGCTGAAATTCCAATCATACCAATAGAATTAAGATCTCCAAGCCAAGGAGATACAACCACCATTAAAACATTAAGAACCAATCCTACACCACCAAGTCATCACTATCAAAAGATCCCACTCAAATGTGTAACCAATAAAATTTAACCAATCTATCATGATAATCATAATCAAACCACATGCTAAAAGTCCCAACAATTGACTAATCAAGTGCTCTAACCATCCATCCTCTCATCCTAAAGTAACCTACCAATGGACAAATGAACATAGACAATCAAACTAATAAATTTTGCATCAACATTGAAACAATATCTCGTGGATATAGATAATCCACACTGAGTCATCCCACTATAACTAAATAGGTGATCAGTCCATACAACTATATAACTCGTAGATACCAAACAATGAAACATGCAAATTCATCATCACATTAGTAACTTGCAAACCAAGATATCAAAGAAGATAATCCTGTAGAGATGAAGACTTAAACACCAAATCAACCATAGAATTGATTTGTCGAACATGTCCACAAATGAGTAACCATAGTCATGGAACTAATCAAGTATCGAGGAAATAAAATCAACCTCCTAACACCAAACCATAACACTACCAAACAACCACATATATAATCATATTTTGTCAATGCTTAAATGTCCTGCATATCCATGACACCATAATTATAGTCAATGGTATACCTACACTCAACTATCACGTATATGAGACACCAAGTCTCCACTTGTGTCAATCCATGTCATCAAAACTGAAAACAACATGTGTACCTATCAACATCGAAGTCTAACTCTGAAAAATACATGTAAACCTATACTAGGAAGCACCAAATTGATAATTAGCTATACCATCAAAAATATCATATAAAAACATGTACTCCCTCAAAATGCTCTTGTCTCCTTTCTTTAAAACTAGAGCTCCATTCCCCCTCCAATCTATATCTAGAAAGTGTGGCAAAGAGTTTTTAAATTTTTAAAATGAAACGACTCTTCCTTGCAACATGGTTTTAATTTTTCCTCAACATCAATATGGTGGAATATTACTTATTACTTATCATAATCAACCATTGGCTATTCTAGCTTTCCAAGACATGCTCACTACTTGTTAAAAAAATGGGTTAAATAATTTAAAGATATTTTGGATTCTGATATACTTCATTGGGCTTCATGGAATAATATCAAAGATTATCATGATTGAATAATAATTATAAATAGTTCCTCATTTTTATTCACTTGTTCCTTTTGATTTGACTATGAAATTATGTACTTCAGGGGATTGCTACTTCTTTAAAGATTGGAAATGGTTGTATTTCAATCATTCCAATCATTTTCCTTTAAATAAAATTTATATCCAATTACTTCCTAGTTGGTATCTTACTCCTTGTCTAAATCATAAGTGTAAGTGCAGATTTAGCTCCATGTTTTTTTTAAATGAGTGCTCAAACATGAAAATTTAAAGTCTATTTTGATACATAGATGATGGCTTGGAAAATACTACATTGCAAGCTACCTGTGAGAGATAGATTGAAATATATTATGGTTCAACCAACTAGCTGTCCTTTTTGTCATGGTGTTAAAATTTTGAAACATATATATTTTGGAACTGTTTATATGTTAGAAAGCAATAGTTTTCCATGTTTAGAGATTTCTAAGCAATTTTTAATCATGAATTGAACATAAAAGAAGTCATTCTTGGCTTTGGTATGCAAAATGATGTGACTACTGATTCTATTTAGTATGTGATTTTAAAAAATATATGGAAGAATAGATGTGCTACTATGTTTTCTAATATTTATCATCAGGTAATTGGTACTCTAAGGATTTACTCTGATATATTTCTTCAAGTGGTTTTTCTTTTTTTGCAGATCCAAGTCTTATGCAAGAAGAATAGGAAGGTCAAACATCAACTACAATAAATTAAATAACAAATTATGAAGTTTTAGCTTGATAGTAAGCTCTATCATAATAAAATCATTATACAACTTATGTAATTTGCCCCTTTTTTGTTGTCATTATGATTGAAATAATGATATTTTTTGTTACCTTTATGTCTGATCCACGTGTTACACAACAATTTTCTTCAACTACTTCTCGTAGCTTCATTCTTATAAATTAATTGTTTGTTTTGTTCAATATATTTAAAAAAATAAAGAAAAAACATAGAAATAGAAATCAATTCAAATATTTGGTTCCGCTTGATCTCTGACTATGAAAATATGCACTCCTATCCATTGTAGATTTTTACAAAGATTGCTTATGGATGTCCCCTTATCCTTTTCTTTTAGTTCCTTTGGAAAAGGCCTACCTTCAGTTGCTTCCAAATTTGCTCTTAAGATCTTGATTGAACTCCAAGTGGAAATGCAGGTGAATAATGAAAAATTTTGGGCTAAATTATTTGCTCAGATTTGGAAATCAAAGGCTAATATAGATGCTCAATTACTTGCTTGGCAAGTTTTACATTGCAAACTACTCATTGCGAATAGGCTGAAATGTATGATGGTCCAACCAATTAATTGTCCTTTCTGTCAAAGGAAAGAAAATATAAGGCATACCTTTTGGGCATGTCAATCTGTTAAAATACAGTGGAATATTGGTTTTAATGACTTACCAGCTATTTTTGGGCATCATTTACTCTGGAAAGAAGCTTTTCTTGAGGTTGGATTGCATCATAATATCATTGTTGATGGAGTTAGGCATGTCATTTTATTAAGTGGGGAGCTGCACTTCGAGGGTTTTACTCTGACATTTTCTATTGTCTGATTTCTCTTTTTTCTCGTTTAATATTGCACTCTCTTTGTAAATTGCATTATCAATAAAAAAAAAACGAAATCAATTCAAATCAAATTCTGAATTCGCCACTTGTAAAATTGTTAGTATAGAGCATGTGGATGCAAAAATCTTATCTATAATAAGTTTATACGGAGTTCAAAAGCGTACCAAATAATCATAGGCAGTTGAACTGGTCTTTGATAATTTGTCATCCTAGCAAGGTAGCGGGCATTTAACGGCAGACAAATCTGAATTAAATACATATATATTCGAAGATTAGCTGCGTAGGGCTTCTTTCTTCGTCACGTCCTCCACTTAGACCGGACGATTGCTAGGCTGTCTACGCGGCGGCAATATTCGTTAGTATCAGAAGTACATTGCCTACGACTTTGAATGATATGAAAGTCAACAGATTATATATGAAAGTCAAACTAACGGATAGATGAGCCAATTCTTTAGCTTAGCCGATACGAACGGTAGCCATCACGCTTTAGGGAGTTGAAGTGAGCTTCCTCGAAATAGCTCTGAATGTGTCTAGATCCCTTTAAAGTGTACACAAATAGCTGTTTCTGGAAGTGTAGAAACTAAACGAAATTAAAAACTCCAATGGCCGCCACCGATCAGCAGGGCGCTGCGCAGGTAGCAATAGAGACACAAATTGAAGAAATTATTCCAATAGAGAATCCTCCTCTTCAGCAGAAAATTTATGTTGCCGTTGGAAAAGACCTGTGTGAGAGCGTCAATGCGCTCAAATGGGTGCTGCAAAACCTTGATAATACGCAAGCAGCCATTATAGTTCTTCTCCATATCCAGCGTCGACCTCGCTATATGCCATCAGCCAGTAAGATTTTCATTAATCGAACTGAGTTCCATATATATGTCTGCTTGTTTTTTTTAATTTTTAAATGAATTGGACGTTTTTTGATTTTGCAGTCGGGAAAATTCCTTTGGATGAAGTGAACGAGGATTGCGTGAAGGTCTACATGAAGGATATAGAGAGAGAACTCAATAATTGCCTTAATAAATATTTGGACATTTGCAGACAAGCCAAGGTATTAAATCGTACTGTCTTTGGTGAATAATAGAGCGTTAATTCGCTGTGTTCAAGCATCTGAAATTATCGTACAACAGGTCAAAGCAGAGCCTTTAGTAGTTAAGAAGAATGACGTTTCCAAAGGAATTGTTGAAGCCGTTTCAGAGCTCGGTATCACCAAGCTTATCATGGGAACCACCTCAGCCAGTGGTGGCATAATTCGAAATAACCTTGGGTAATATTTTAGGATTTTTTTGTGTTATTTCTTATGGATCAGTTAGGATTCTTTCTTAGGATTTTCTGTGTATATTTTTGTGAACAGGAAGATGAAGATGATAGCACCAGGCAAAGCTGATTACGTCCAGAAGCAAGCCCTGTCCTGCGACCTGTGGATTGTGTGCAAAGATAAACTTGTATCACATAATGGTCAGTACAATATATTTATTATTTCAAAGTTTAGTTCATGTATTTTTCTGAAAGCAAATATTTACTTATTTTCGTGTTAATATTGCAGCCGAAATTTACAAGCTTTGTCTTTGTTTGATGGTGTGGATTTCAAATAGCAGCCCGGAAATGGAAGGGCCATAAAAGTCCTTGTCCAGACGATTTTGGCAAATTGCTTGCACCGGCGCTAAACTTCCAATTGAATCTCGAAATTTGCAATCGAAGTCCGTCGAATTTTGAAGTCACTGGAGATTCTACGCCTACGTCGGTGTCGGAGATAATTTTCGCTTTCGATGAAGTTTCTTCTGAATCGGAAGTTGCAGACACTCCAGAGATTGATGTTGATGAAGGCTGCTCTAATGGTACTCTCGAGCCTGAGCCTCAAAGATCTCAAGTATATCTCTCCGACGAATAACTAAATTTTGAAAATATATTTGAAAATCTGCGTCTCTGATGATGTGAGGAATTTAAAATATTGAATATTAATGCAGGATGTTGAAGAATTCAAAAATGAGCTCAGAAAGGCATTGGAAGCAAGCAAGAACGCGAAAGCAGAAATGCAAAGGGAGATCGCCAATCGTAAGAAAGCAGAAGCGGCTACCGTTCGTGCCAATCTCAAAGTATATACACGTTTTCTTCTTTCTTTATTTATTTAGACGCTCTTATTGTTACTGTGGAGAAATTTCTGAAACATTTTTGCGTTTTATCAGTTAACATGCCTTGAAGCTGCCTTTAAAACGGCAGTGAGAGAGAAGGAAGATGCGACCGCACTCTTAACACTTGTCGCAGAGAAATGGCAAGAATTTACAGGGCAACCAGGCAAGGTGGAAGAAAGTTTTGAAGCAATGTTTCACAAGCTAAACCAAATCTCTCGTAAACGACACGACGCCATACACGAGCTTGAAGAAGCACGGCAGAAGCTCGCCGCCATGGAAGAACAAATTAAACATTTTCAAGACTGCTCGATTTCGAGGCCGCAGATGGAGAACCTGACCTCCGTTACCTCCACCTCGTCAAATAATCTTGAATTCAGAGAATACTCTTTCGACGGCGTCAAAGCGGCGACATGTAATTTCTCTGAGCATTTCAAACTCGGGGAAGGAGCCTACGCTACGATTTACAAAGGTGAAATAAGGAAAACAACCGTTACGGTCAAAATTCTGAAGAGAAACAACTTACATGGCCGGCCAGAGTTCCACCGCGAGGTATATACATAAATTACTTCAAAGCGCTGCAAGATTTGTTCTTCTCTGTTTTCATATGTGTTCTGTTTAATCTTTATTCGCAGATCAATATTTTGAGAGACATACGGCATCCACATTTAGTGACGGTTCTAGGAGCCTGTTTCGAGCGAGACTCTGTAATCAATGAATATATATCCAACGGATGCCTGGCAGATCATCTGACCTGCAAAAGCTCGGCTCCGCCGCTCCCTTGGCAAGCCAGAATTCGCATTGCTGCCGAAGTATGCTCCGCCTTACAATATTTGCACAGTTTAAAGCCAGATCCAATTGTCCACGGCGATCTGAACCCTCAAAATATACTCCTCGACGAGAATTATGTAAGCAAAATAAGCGACTTCGGCCTGGCTCGTCCTCTACCACACGTTTTATTCTCACGGGCGGAGATAAAAAGCACACACTCCTACATGGATCCAGAATACCTTACAAGCGCCGGATACTCTACCAAATCTGACGTATACAGCCTTGGAATCGTCATTCTTCAGCTTCTGACAGGGAAACGGGCACTTGGACTGGTAAAGGAGGTGGACGATGCGCTAGAAAGTGGCAAATTAGCCCTGGTTTTGGATCCTTCAGCCGGTTCTTGGCCATTTGTGCAGGCTACTCAATTGGCTGACCTTGCCTTACACTGTACGGATCCCGTAAGAAAGAAGCGGCCCGACCTTCAACCGACTGTGATGAAAATGCTTGATCAGCTTCGCAACATGGCCGTCACTGCGCCGTACCCTGCCAGGCCCGTCGACCATGATCAAACGTCGGTGGAACTACCTGAAGAAAAACGCATTCCGAGCCTCTTCCTCTGTCCAATCTTCCAGGCACTAATCAAAACCTAACTGTCTAAAGCTCAATTTTTTTCTTACATATTTATCAATTTTCAATAAGTGTCAGGTTTTCAATTTTTAACAAAGAAATTGCAATGGTTTGCAGGAGGTTATGCAGGATCCTTGCGTTGCCGTCGACGGCTTTACATACGAGAGGGAGGCGATACAGGGATGGTTCGATTGTGGAAAAGACACATCACCCATGACAAACGAGAAAGTTGTGCAGAAGAATCTGATCGCAAATTTTTCGCTGAGATCAGCCATTCGACAGTGGCATGAGAGAGGCGATCTCTTGTAAATCAAAATGCTGTAACCCATCAACATAAATTTATTGTAATTGATTCTTTCGTAATGTCAATTTTACAAAAACTAAGAGAGTTTATGGACGGCCGAGCAATCTAAGGTGTAAATTCATTCCAGAGGGCTTACAGTACATGCACACCATCCCTTACAGCAATTGTTACTATTTTTTGAAATTGAAAATGGAAACGGTAATGGGCCTGACTTTAATAAAATATTCAGTCCATACAGACGTTTCGGTTTGTACTTTCATACCACAATGAAATACATAAATCTTATGTTATTGCAGTAAGCGTGTCCTATTTGAGCTTGTGAAGTTCACTTTGCCCATTAACGGTTCACAACGCCCGAGAGACTTGAACGGGGTTAAACCAATCTCAGCCGTCCATCATTTTTCGTCATTTTTTCGACTTTTTTTTCTCCGCTCTTTACTGTTTTCCCCTCCGCTATTGAAATGAAATGAAATATTTTAATGACATCCACGAGGCCAAAGAAACCTATGGGACCCAAGAGCAGCACAAGAACCTCCAACAAAAAAGCCCTAGACAATTTGTAGACTCCATTCGAGATCAGCCCTTCTGCAGTGAATTTTGATGATGAAGTTTGCAATTTTGTCCAGTCTTGATTCTTCAAACAAGGTATTTTTATTATCAACCTGCACAGTATCCCCATAGCTGGCTCGGATGTCTTTATATGCTAAGCATTCTATGATAAAGTGCCATTCCGTCTCTACCATACCCTTGTTACAGAATCAACATATTCTATTTTCCCACTTCTCTTTAGGAACTACCCACCTACCCGTTTCACACCTAAGATGATGTGAACTAGTTCGCAATTGAGCTATCAACATTTTTGCTTTCCATTTGATATTCGCTCCTATATAGGCCTTTTCTTCATAGTCCCTCGTGGGATTGAATTCTTTGATATAATAATCCTTTTTACGCCCTGTTTTTTCATCCATATAGCATATTTAAATTTTTCTCTCACACATTTTTATATTTCTCCATTTGTGTTTGGACACTCATGCATCACAACATCCCATTTTTTCATCCATTTGATATTAAGTTTCATCCATGTGTTATTTCTTCTAGTTAGCTCTTCCTTCACAATTAGCTTAGGCCATCGATGACCCTCCATATTCTGGACCTTCTTTAGGTAGCTTAATAACCGAGTCATCACTGAGGCCTCCAAGGGAAAAGTACCAGTGTCAACCAATAAAATTTCATAAGGCACTACAGTCTTAAGCTTGAGGCTGCATATAATTAGATGTTTTTGTATCCTCTCCACTTGTCTCCATTTCTGATCCGACATGCTGCTGCCCCAAATTTCACACCCATAGAGAATTACCAGAGTGACAAGTTGACCAAAAAGAATTCTTTTAGTTTTCCAATCCCATAATTTTGCATTTCTACATCTATTTTGCAAAGAGTACAGCGTTTTCCAGCCTCCCTGAATTCTTTTTGCTCTACATGTTTCCCAACTAAGTTTGTTGTGAAAATCAAGCTCAAGGTACTTGTACTCCTCCACTATTTCCAGTGGCTTTCCTTCAAAGAGAAATTCAATCTATTATTTTCTTCTTCACAGCGAGAATATCATTATTTTGGTTTTGGTAGTGTTCACTTGCATCCTGACCTCTTGACAAAATGTTTCAAGGGCCTTCAAATGTTTTCTCAAATCAAGCGTAGTTTTAGCAATTAATATGAGGTCATCGGCATATAAGAGTAATTTTATTATAAAGTTGGCCAAATGAATGCCTTCCCCACCAACGTGGTCAATCCATTCTTCTAGCTTATCAATGTAAAGCCCAAATAGCATTGGGGAGAGTGGGCAATCTTGTGTGACACCAATGTCGCTACCAAAGCATTCTGACATACCATCATTGGTTCTGATTTTAGCTCTGACCTACTCGTAGAGCCTATGAACAGTTGCCCTAAGCTCATGCAGAACTCCCAAATCCTCCATTCTCTTCCATAACTTGCCCCGAGGAACCTTGTCAAAGGATTTTTTAAAATCAACAAAGTAGCAATAGGCTTCATCTCCTTGAATGTCCCAATTTTTTGCAATAAAAAATCTAAGGGTAGCTCCATGATCAATAGTGGAGTGTTTGGGCCTAAAACTAGCTTGTCCTTATGCTCTTTTCCCCTCTTTTTCAGTCTAGTTGCTAACCTTGCGCTAAATCATGCTTCCAAAAATTTTCCCTAGAAGAGGATTAATCATAATAGTCCAATAGTTTGATGGGTTATTTATGTCACCACTTTTGTACAAGGGGATAACAACACTAGTGGTCCATCCTTCTAGGAAGCCTTCTTGAATGATCTTATTGAAAATGCTCCTAATACAAGGTGCAAGGACCTCAATACCCCACTTTAAATGCTTTGCTTGCAGCCCATCAATATCCTGCGCTTTCCCTCCTACCAACCTTATTATGCCTTGATTGATATCTTCTACGGTGAAAAGTTTGGTGGCTGCCTTAATTATTGGGGGTCTATGTTTATCCTTCTCACGCTCATAAAAAAAAAATTCATAGTCTAGCCATTGTGAGCTTGTAATATTATTTTCCATTTGTTTTCTTTTCTACTGTAGCTCCTTCCAAATTTTTTTGGGGTTGTTCTTTCTAAGGGTAATCAACTCCATTCTTCTAGCACTTACATACTTAACTTTTTTACTTTGTATCATCCTTTCATACTCTTTCTTGTTTTCTATTATCATCCCCCCCTCACAGAGCTTCCTTTTTGTTAACTTGCACTCCTCATCGAGCCATAGGTTTGTTGGGAAAGTATTTGTAATACCTCTCTTGCGTCTAGACCTCTTGCACTCACCCAAAGCTTTGTGTACTAGAGGAATCAATGTGTTCTTGTTTATTGAGTGCATCTTCATGTAAGCTAAACTTCTTTTAGATTCCTGAAAGAGATTTTTGAAGGCAGCTTTGAAGATTTTCTAATTTTCTTGAGTCATGAGAATTCTACCCTGTGTGGGTGCTTTCTTCTTGTTGATAAGGTCTTGTTCCCCTTGCTGCTTGATTTTGTGAATGTCAAGTTTTAGATATATTGGATCATGATCCGATGGACATTTACCAATCACAAGCTCCATTATCCTTGTTGTATAGTTATGAGATAAAATGACATAATCCACCACACTTTTCCATTATAGGTCTTGCAAGTGATGTTTCCCAATCCCGGCCATGATCTCATACCATTACATACTACCAAGTTGAATAGACTACAGATTACCAACAATTCTACCCCATAATGAGTGACATTACATTTATTATCCTAAGAGGTTCATTCCCAAAGTTGATGGTTCTCTTCTTCCAGCCATAACGAATCATCTTTTTCTTTATCTTGGCTTTTCAAGTTAAGAGCTTGGATGCCAGCTGCCCTAGCATTAAAATCACCTATTAATATAACTTCCCCCAATGTGCTAAACACCAAAATGTCCTTTTTTAGAGATGAAAAGGGATCCTCACAATCTAGACTCCTTTTATTATATGATTTCGAGCCTTTTGGGGTGAAGTAGCAAGCAACCAATCTAATTGTAGTCTAATTTTCTGTTATTTTTAGCCATATGTACTATTTGTTTGGATCTTCTTTCTCCATTTTTATATTTTTATCCCATGATTCTTTTATTAGGACTACAACTCCACCATGCCCTTTGCCATTTTTTGTTCTCTCATTCCAAATTGAGGCCTTTTTATATCCTTCAAAATCAAGAATTTTACACCCTTCATGCTCATGAGTCTTAGTAAGAATGATAATGTCTTTTCCTACTGCTATGGGCCCTAAACTAGGTCCTCTTCTCCAAGGATAGCCTCTGCAATTCCAACTTACTATAGATAAATATTCCTAGGGGGGCCCGAGTTCCTATTTTTGGTGTGTAACTCTGTCACTAACTTGGGCCTTACCATTTTGCAACCAAGCCCATTTACCTTCACTTCTTGTTGTATTTACCTTTTCCCACTCTTTTTGTCTTTCTTCTTGTTGTGTTATGGTTAGGTCCTCATCAAGGTAAATTTGTGTACCTTTAAGGAACCTCTTGTTCCTTAGTAGCACGTTTTTGTCCTCAAGTTTCCCCAAAGTAACTCTTACATGGCTATTTTTACCACCTTCCGTCCATTTTCCAATCCTGTTTGCTTGTTGAATAACCCCTGATCACTGAAGTTCATCCTTAAAGAAATCCCTTGCGAACTCTTTTGTGGTTTCTTTCTCACCGTAATCTTTTAGCCCTTTAACAATGACATTCATAGTTCTATCATTTTTGTCCTTCTCTTCCCTTCACTGCCTCCTGACTTGCTTTTCTATAATGTCTCTTTGTGTATCCAATGGTCCTATTACTACATGAGCCCAAGATTTGGCCTCTTCCAATTGTTCCCTTAGCTGCTCTTTTTTTATCTTCATGCTGTCCATTACTAATTGTATTTCCTTTAACTGTGAATTATTTCTTTCAACTACCTCTTTTGGCTTGCTTGTGCATCCATTTGAATTAAAACTTTCCTTATCGATAGTAATTCTTGCTCCCCTTTTGACATGGAAATTTGCAGTTTTTTTATCTGTTCTTTGAGCAAATTATTCTCCCTTGTTAACTGACAGTTGGCTTCTATGACCTCTTTCACTTTGGTGTCTTCATATTGCCCTCTTGTTTCCAAGGATTGGAGTCTCTTCTTCATGTCCATTAGCTCATTGACATATAAATTTGAGGACCACATGAGCAACGTTGTGGTGGGGGTATAAATATCAAAGTTAACTTCCTCCCCTAATTCCTTGTTTACGTGAATGTTTTCATCTCCGTTTTGCTTCTTGTCTGAGACTATGTGAGTTGTTGAGTTCACATTTTATTTTCCTTTAGATTATTTTTTTGTTCTTGTTGATTTTCTATGGTGACATTTGAGTTCTTAGGTTCTAACCTCGGTAGAATAGCTGCAAGTTTTCCCCTCCTTGCCAACTTCACTTTTTGTGTTTCCCTATGCCTTAGAATCCCCTTGTACTATTTTTCATTTACATAAACACACTTTTCCCCCATGTTTAAAAGGTTGTTTTGTGGGCAGCTTAACACACATGCTCCCCAAATGTTATTTGTTGCCCCAACGAATGTTGAAGATTCCATCAAAAGGTGTCAAAAATTAAAAGGAATTAAAAATTCCCTTGAGCTAACATGCCATTCATAGGCCACTATGTACTCTTTTTCCTTTTTCCAATTATTTCAACACTATCTGACTTGGGTTCTTTTGACCCATTTGCTTCAGTCTGGATTGAAATAATGTCAGTGCTAGTTACAACATTCTCTTTATTTACATCCCCTTCTCTTAACAAATCCTCCACATTTCCAACATGTCCTTTGAGATATTGCCATTCGATCTCTTTTTCCAACTTTATATTTCCTAATGTTTCAAACTTATGTAGACTGTTGATAACAGTAACAGTATTTTCTTTGTTTTCCCCCTCTGGACCTATTAGACCCTCAACCACATCAAAATTCTCAAGCATTAGGGCACACTCGGTTTGATGCTTCCATTTGAGAGTTTTGTTTACTTGACTTGTTTATGGTATAATTGCTTTTGTTTAATGAAGAGCTAGGCTAAAAAAATGCCAAGCAAAAAAGACAAGAGACAAGAGCGTAGACAAGGTGGGGCACACCTGTTCCTGATGCCAAGATCTTGCCTTTGGAAAAGGGTACAAAATCCAAAAGAAACTTGCTGTTGCTAAGACCCACCACGGACACCTGCCTATCCCCTATTGTCGCGCACGCGAACTTCCCCTGCCTTAGCCGTAGAATGCCAAACACCTCAGCCGCAAAACACCAAACACCCCTTGCCTCCCAAACACCCCCTGCCTCTAAGATTATTAATGGCTGAGCCTCTTTGGCAGTACACATTATTTATAGCACACCAGAATATTCATCAATGCTTTAATCAATATCCGCATACATTCTATGATGTGCCCTTGCAACTTGCAACTATCGAAAATAGAGGAAGGACAAATTAATTTAATGCGAGATTGTTTCAAGTACCATATTCGCTACCTTACAATTTTAAAATATTGTTAAAAATTGATATGACATGAAGGAGAATTTCCTACTCATTTCCCATAGGATGCAAAATCTGCAAATTTTATATTTGGTTTAAATTGTAATAATTTTCTTCGTTGCTATTCTAGGATAATTAGATGGTTTGAACTATAATCTTAATTTCCCATGGTTGGGAAGATTTTTAACAAGAATTTGTGAAGCCTATGGACAAAATAGAGGCTTTATGTTTCCTTCTTCAAGATTAGTTTGTCTCCCATTCATATCATCCCATCAAGATGATCACCCATTTTTTAGAAGAAAAAGGCGTTGACAAAGATTAGATTGGAATGTCATCTGCATGGTGACATTTGACAGTCTGATTTTAATGAATTTTCAAACATGCAAACAATTGAAGAATTTTTTTTTTATACATTGAAAGAAGCTTACAATATAAAAGAGATACAAATAACATACAACACAACTATAGTTGAGGAAGCTACAACTTAGGGAGAACAAATAAAATTGCTATGTTACTAACACAATACCTACCCCATAATGATTCTTACTAGTTGAATAGGAATACACGACCCTCAAAACAAATGCTAACAACATGAAAGAGCTATAAGATGCCTGACAACTCAAAACAAATATGGCTGCTACTAATTGTGTTGGCATACCAAACTAGCCCTTTTTTGTTGCTGAAAACCGTGAAAATCATCAAAATAAGGATCTATGTCAAGAATATTCTAAATAAAATATAAATTATAATTCTTGGTTTTTAAAATAATAAGATTGGTTAGCATTATTTCCAAATGATTTCAATTGAATAATTTGTTTATTTAATATAGATTTTTTTAATCTAATTTAGTAGTAAATATACAATCAATGTAGATTATTTCAAATAATTTATATTTAAAAAGTTACACCAAGTTAACACCAAGATAACATTAATCAAATTATTTTCAACTTTTACCAAGTTTGAAATGTCTTAAATTTTGATATAAATTTAACTTTTAAAGTTATTTTAATTATTTATGCGTTTTAATAAAATTACAAATAATAATTAAAATTTATTAGAGTTAATTTAATTTATAATTATTTGTTTTATTAAATTTTGATATAATAGTTAATATTTAAATAATACATATAATATGATTAATATAATAATAAATAAATAAAATAATGACATAATGACATAAATATAATACTATAATAATATAATAATAAAATAATAAATACATAAAATAATGACATAAATACTAAATATTTATATCATAATATAATAGTTAATATATAAATAATAAATATAATATATTAATATTATAATGACATCAATAATAAATATTTATATAATAATATAATAGTTAATATATTAGTCTATAATAAAAAGTATAATAAATAATAATATTAAAATTATTTTCTAAATGATCTATCAATTGATCTTATTTACTACATAAATGTGTACAAAAAGAAAAACCATTTGTTTCCTAATTAACCTTTCCCACCTCTTCCACGTACCCATTGCACAAGGTGCCATAGATAGTTTTATTTGTTTTTTAAATTTCGAGGGCAGGACTCAATTTGTAAACCATCACAAACACGTGACCAGGGTAGAGCACTCATGTGAGCAATCTTATTAGTACATTTTTTAAAGATATTATTATGATATTTTAATATGTAATTATTTTTTTAAGATCAACTAATTAATATTTTTTTTCCCTTTTATGAAATATTATATTATTATTTTTCTAATTTAAATATATAAAATTTTAACAAGAAATATTAAAGAATCTATTATCTATAAGCATAAATCGTTAAAATAATCTATATAAAATACGCCAAGAGATTTTTTTTTCATGTGTTTATTTAATTTGTGTATATATTATTTAAGTGGAGTAGTGAAAAATTAAATAAACACTTTGATAAGGATATATCTCAATGTATTTTCTATAGATTATTATATATATATATATACCATGTAAGACATTATTGAAGTTTTTATTATAAGTATAATATAATTATTAATAATGTTATAAATTATATAAAATGTAAATTAAAGTGTATCCCTAATATAAACTTTAAGTGTAATTGGAAGCACGGATTTGTTGACAGTGTCATTGGTTTTGCTCATTGAGTGATCTCAAAGTATGAAGTATGGACAAACTACAATACTTATACCATTTGTTCTATAGACTATACCTAATCACAATGGCCTTGCACTCATGATGATACCTGATTGTGTATGATGGTTTAATCCACTTTATTAGTTAGCTTCTATAAAAGAGATATTTGTACTTTTTCTAATTTATTTGTGAATTATCTTTGAGAGATGAAAGGGTGGACTCTCTTCTTTGCTTTTAATGCATCCTTTAAATCACATGTTTGCAATAATTGAATACATGTAGTGTACTATTCAAAAGAAGTTATGTGGCATAAGTAGAATGTGCAATACTTTGTTTAACTCTCTCTTAATTACTCTTTAATATTCTAATTTTAGTCAATTTCAAAGATCACATCAAAGGATATTCTTTTATAGCTCAAGTATCATTATTAATATAATCTAAATATGATTCTAATTAGGGCTAGTGTTGGGATTAAATTTAAGATTCAAATATTATAACTAGTGGACTCTTGGGGTCGATTGGTGAGCTGAGTAAGGACTTGATCCCAGTGATGATTGTAAATAAAAAATGTATTGTATTCTTATTTTCAATAAATTAATAATACGGTCAAATGTGCAATCTGATGGCTACAAAGATAATACACTTGATCTAAGTATGTATTGGTTAGGTAGAGAGCATCGAATTAAAGACAACGCATTGAATTATGTATTAGGTAGTGGCTAGTATAGAGCATCATGTTACGCCTATCTAAAGTGGGGTAGAGCACACATGTGAGAAATCTTATTAGTATGTATTGCCCGATCCTATAATATACTAGTGGACTCTTGGGGCCGACTAGTGAGTTGAGTAAGGACTTGATCTCGACAATGATTGAAAATAAAAAAATGTATTATATTCTAATTTTCAATAAATTAATAATATGATCAAATGTGCAATTTGATGGTTGAAAAGATAATACGCTTGATCTGATTATGTATTGATTGGGTAGAGAGCATTGGATTAAAGATGAAGCATCAGGTTATGTATTAAGTAGTGGGCAATTAAGCATCATGTTACACCTATCTATAGTGGAGTAGAGCACTCATGTTAGTAATCTTATTAATATGTACTTTTTAAGATATTATTGTAATGAAGTTATTTTAATATGTAATTGATTTTTTAAGACAAATTAATTAATTAATTTTTTGATAAAAAAATATTATTTTTCCTAATTTAAATATATAAAATTTTAACAAGAAATATTAAAAACTCTATTATCTACAAGCATATATATCTTTCAAATAGAAATACGTCAAGAGATATCTTTTTCGGGGTGTCTATTTAATTTTTGTATATATTATTTAAGTGGAATAGTGATAATTAAATAGACACCTCAATAAGGATATATCTCAACATATTTTCTATAGGTTATTTTAAAGATATATATGTTAGTCACATTCATAGATTCAATATGTAAGACACTATTAAATTTTCAATTATAAATATAAAATAATTATTAATAATTAACTATATAAATTATATAAAATGTAAATTCAATTATATCCCTAATATAATCTTAAGTGTAATTGGAACCATGAATTTGTGGAAAGTGACATTAGTTTTGTTCATCGAGTGATCTCAAAGAATGAAGTATGGAAAAATTACAACAATTAGACGATTTGTTCTATAGACTATATACCTAATCACAATGGCCTTGCACTCATCATGACACCTAATTGTGAATGATGGTTTAATCCACTTTATTAGCTAGCTTCTATAAAAGAGATATTTGTGCTTTTACTAATTTATTTATGAATTTTCTTGGAGAGATGAAAGGGTGGATTCTCTTCTTTGTATCTAATGCATCCTTTAAATCATGTGCTTGCAATATTTGAATACATGTAGTGTACTATTCAAAAGAGGCTATGTTGCATAAGTAGAATGTACAATACTTCATTTAACTCTCTCTTAGTTACTCTTTAATATTCTCATTTTAGTCAATTTCAAATATCACATCAAAGAGTATTCTTTTATAGCTCAAGTATCATTATTAATATCATCTAAATAGCTCCAATTAGGGTTAGTGTTAGGATTAAAGTTACGATTCAAATAGTATATTATATTATTAATATATTATTTGAATTATATTAAATCATTGTATTATTATTGTTATTACAGTATTATTATATTATTATTTTTATTATTAATTATATTATCATACTAATTAATACTATTATATTATTATTATATTATTATATTATACTATTATATGTATTTCATTGTATTATATTATTATATATATTTTATTATATTATATTATTATTTGATTGTTACCTTGAGAATTTTTCGTTTGGCTTGAGTTAGATGCGGCCACAAATGGGGACCTCATCCTTGGCATGGACACCAATAAATTTAATGCTAAGGTTCAAGCCTATGAGCTCATTGAATCAATGAGGAAACAATACCCATGATCATAATGACCTAGTGGAGGTTTGAACCTTGGTGGCAACAACAGTGTCACAAATTAACCATCACACTATGTCAATGATGACTATATTATTATCATTAGATTATTATTATTATATTAATAATATTATATTATTATATTATCATACCATTGTTTTTTATGGATAAATTATAGCCAAGGGGATTTCTCCCATTTATATTTCCCATAAAATAGATTTATAGTGACATAATTGGGGTCATTCAAAATATTTCACAAAAACTAGGCGACTTCCAAAATCCTAGTGACATATACCATAACTATCTAAATCTTAAATCTTCATTCCAGGATATATCTTTGTTTACCCCAAATAACCATAAAGAGATAGAATTCTAGCATCATACAAACTATGAGATATTTACATATAGGCACTACTATAAGAAATATAGTACTTGGACATTACTGTATTCCATTTCTCATTATCCCTAATATTCCTTGTTTTTTAACTCATGCAACCACTTGATGCCCTACATTATCTCTATATTCATGATCTTATTCAAGAAGGAGTAGTCTTTTATAGTTTTGAGGTAGTGTTGGTTCAATGAAATCAACTTAAATTTGGAGAGGAAGGGAAGCCACTCCACCAAATCCCCATGCACCTAAAGCTTCTTCAAGTTAAGCAATAGGGGAATCCCTACCTCATGTCACACTAGACCTACAAGACCTTATCCAACTATCCTAAGATAGTTTTATTTATGAGCACCAATGCAAGGGCCTTAATGATGTCCTTTAGTTCCCCAAGATAAATAAGGGAGGAAAAAAAACTTGGAAGAGATGTCAATATTGACCTTGTATATGTTGTCTACTTCCATGAAATTGTGGACACCAAAAAAGTAACTCTTCTAGTTTTTTGTCTCGTTTTGGCCCTCCTTGTGTTTTTGGATTAATTTTTCCTTCATTTAATGTTGTAATGTGGATAACACATTCAAATTAGGTCTTAGGCTCTTGTGAACTAAAAGGATTCAAGTGGTACCTTACTTAGGTGTTGTAAAGTGTTGTAACACACTTTCACACTTTTCTAGGGTCTTGTTAATATTGATGCAGGAGCATCTAGCAGTGTAGGGAAATCTTGCATCACCCAAAAAAAATTGTTTTCTTTATTTTCTTTATTTTTTTTAAGTCCCATGATGGCACTTAACAGGTATAAGATTGTCAAGCATCAAAAATAGCAAAAAATGGGCACTTACTATTTTTAGTAAGTCAGCCTAAACGGGCTCGTATGGACATGAAAATTTACCCCATGGAGTAGAGTTGAAAAAAATTTCTGGTCGTGAAAGAATCACCTCAATACCCTACATAGTTTGGGAGATATTAAAGTTTTTGTCCCGAGAAATTTCTCCAATGTAGCTTCAATTTTAGATATAAAAATTTAGAGGCCCCAAAATAGATTAAGAAGTGGATGAACCGACCTATAGTGGGTTATCATGTTGTAGATCTCTTCGATAGCTTTCCAACGATATGCAATAATAGAAAATCAGACACCCGGATCAAAAGTTATGACCCTGTGAAGTGGTACCAATATGGAATGGAAAGGTAATGAAAAACACTATTAGATGAGGATGAAGGCCAAGCTCAACCTCATTGATCTATTATATGGGAGTAAAAGTGAAAATAACTCTATCTAGTTCACTTTGTGTAATGCTCAAAAGGAGGGAAAGAGAATCTATTACAAGCTGGACAAATTTTATACCAATAGCTTGATTTATTTAATTTTGTGTCTTTTAGTGATAGAAACAAATTTTTGGTATATCCCTACACCTGGTCAAACCGCCACCCAATCAAGGAAAATATAATCATTAATAGTGGTTTAAGGGAAGTCTCCAATAATATGAAAAAAAAATCATCCTCAACACCAAAATGTTATAAGATGATGACTATGTGGCTGATATTACAACACTAAGAGAAGTCAACAAGTGGCGACTCAAATACCTTAGCCCAATTGAAAGTTGGAATTAGAATATAAAGTGGTGGAAAATTATCTTTCAAACCATTCCAAGAAAAATGGAAATGGATATGAGAAGAGACAAAAATATCCTCCAAGACAAATTTCTAATTGTTGAAAATAGGATTTAAAAGGAACCCCCAAATTAGAAGTTATATGAAGATCTCAGCAAGGCCAAAAACTCCCAGAGAAGATTGCAAACTAACAAAATTCAAGGCATTAAAGTTAGAGCTAAACTTTTAATTGGCTAAGTATTGGTGACAAAGGATCCAAATTTTTCTTTAGATATATCAAAGAAAAGGGGTTCAAAGATAAAATAGATTATATATGCCATAATTGGTTAACCCGGTGCAAACAAGAGGAAATATTCCATTATTTTTTCCTATTTTACAAAGAATTGTTCCAATCTAAGGGAAATAATAAAGAATGTAATAATTTTATATGCATAACAAAGCAATTGATACCCACTAAGATCTCCAAAGAGGATTCCAAAAGCCTCTCACAACCTATAACCAAAGAGGAAATTGAAAAATCCATTACCTCTATGAATAATGATAAATCTCTAGGGGTTGATGGGATATCTAGAGAATTCTACAAGGCCTTCATTGATTGGATATGTGATAATTTGTACCAATTTTAAATGGAAGTACTAAGAAAAGGATCCTTGGGAGAAAGCATAAATAAAGGGATCATCAAGCTACTTCCAAAAGAATGGGATAAGACTATGATAAAAATTTGGAGACCAATTACTCTACTAAATAGCCAATATACTCCCCAAGTTTATAAATAATACCCAAAATAAATTTATTAGAGGGAGATATATCCTTGAGAACCTAATAAAAATTTGGGAGGCCATGGATTGGACTAGGTGCTCTAACTAGAGTGTAGCCATTCTACTACTTGATTTTGAAATTGTGTATGATAGAGTGAAGTGGACTTTCCTCAAAATGACACTTGAAGCTTTCAATTTCCCTTATACCTTTTGCAACATGGTTGATACTCTTCTAAGAGATTCTTATACTTATATTGAGATGAATGGATCCCTATATGAGGTCTTCAACATAAAAATATCTATTAGGTAGGGAGGCCCCTTGGCCCTTTCCATATTTGTCATTATATCTGATACCTTGCACTACCTACTAAGAGATACATACAACTCTCCCAAGGTCACAATTTTGGTACTACCTGACCAGAATGAACTCTTTAACATCCAATTTAAGGATGAAATTGCTATTTTTGTGGAGCTAAAAAAATAAAATTTTGTTCATTTAATGGGAAAGCTCAATATATAAATCACATAGATTTAGGTGCTAAAGTCTTAAGGATGAAGTCCATAATGCTAGGATGGATAAATGTGCCCATAGCTAGTTGTGAAAAATTGAATTCCAATGATGTGTCCCAAAAAAGTAGGTTAGATACCTTGGGATATCCTTTTCCATGTTCCCCAACCTAAATGAGATGTGGCTATGGATAAAAGTTAAAATTGATAAGAAACTTCATGGCTAGCATAGGTAGTAGCTTTCCCTTGCTAGTAGAATCTAGGTGTGTCAAAAAATAATTTACTCCTACACTATTTATTTTTCCTCGGTTTGGTTATTTAACAATAGAAATTTAATTAAGTAAATAAAAAAATAAAGTACTTTTTATGGTCAAATGGGAAAGGGAAATGGAAAATGCATTATGTAAAAATAGAAATGGTGTTGCTTGGATAAACCTCATGGGGGTTAGGACTCAAAGACCGAAAGAAACATGGTACTGCATTAGCTACCAAATGGATTATTAAATCCATTGAAGGGAATGAGTTGTGGATAGTTCTTGTAAGAAATAACATAAAAAATGTGGTGCCTAAGCTAGCAAAATCCTAGAAATCACTTCCTTTTAGTGATATTCTCATTACCAAGAATCCAATAGTTCCTATAGGTTCAATATTCTTTAGAGGTATCTAGAGAGTGTGGGAGTTAATAAGGGAGAATATCCAAAGTCCTCTTTTTTATCACAACTATAATATAATGCACCCTGGTAGATCTATCTAGTGGAATTTAGAGAACAAAGAGAATCTCTTGGCCCTCCTACAAGGGTGCTTTTCCAAAAAATGAACCAAGTTAGTATTAAGACCTTTAGTAATGTCTTAAGAGATAAGATATTGATAATTTGGGATCAACTAAAAGAGGAGTTTGGACTACCTCAATCTAATATAAGAACTTACTTTTTCCTTAAAAAAGCTTGGAATGGTTTACAGTTGGACCCTAGTCTTAATGGAAAGAATGATAAATCCAATTGAATATATGTGGCAAGAATCCACGTCTCTACATGGTGTTAAAACTAAAATCATCTATAAGGAGATAATCGATTCTAATACTCCAAATAAATAATTAAATAAAACTTGGAAAAATAATCTTGAAAGTAAAGACTAGAAAAAATATTTCTTATCTACTTGGCATAATGTTGTGGATGCAAAAAAAAAAATTTAGACAACTTCTATTATTAAAAAGTTTCCTTATAAAATGAATTATTTATTATTAAAAAATTTCCTTCTTAAAAAAAAAAATTTAGACAACTTCTATTATTGATATTTGTAAGATATTAGAGTGCCTGAAATTGTTTGTCATATATTTGTTGATTGCTTCTATGCTAATGAGATTTGGATGTTGTTTAATAATGAACATAAAATTTAGGGGAAAATGGGAAAGCCAACTAGAAAGAAATTATAATGGGGCATGATAAAAAATTGAATAAAGATCTACAATTGTTTTGGTATTCTTTATCTATTGAAATTATTTGGTTCATTTGAAAGATAAGAAATGAGGACAAATACAATTGGAGTTACATGACACTTATCGAGCCTTTAGAAAGAATCATACTTTTCAATGTTACAATGCAAGTAATTGTCACAATGGAAATATTTGAATATAAATTCATGAGGTTGTTAAGGGATGGGATTGTGCTCATCTTGATAAGGATTATATCATATATGCACATTATTGGAAACATAACCAACCCATTTTTTCTATGTTCATGAAAGAATTGGAGGCATTCTAAATGGATTTTAATGAAAAAGTGAAGCAAGTAAGAAGACTAAGGATTTTAAAGGACCTAGGATACACACAAATGAAAATTATGAAATAGAGGAAGTATTTTCAAATGAAGAGTTTGAATCCATTGAAACTCTTGCCAATTGGGATGCCATCGAGGTTTGTAGTGAAAGTAGGAACCTAGAAAATGAGCCTTAAATAAATCTACATCTATTTGGTCCTTTTTGTAATTTTTTTGTATAGAAAACTTATGCTCTGATCTTAGTATCTGTAAACTCTATATAATCTTTTGTATAACAAGTATACAAATTTTTGCAACATAACCAACCAATTTTTTCTATGTTCATGAAAGCATTGGAGAAATTCTAAATGGAGTTTGATGAAAAATTGAAGTAGGTACGAAGACTAAGGATTTTTAAGAACCTAGTCTACATACAAATGAAAATTATGAAATAGAGGAAGTGTTTTCAAACGAAGAGTTCAAATCCATTGAAACTCTTTCCAATTGGGATGACATGGATGTTTGTAGTGAAAGCATGAACCTAGGGAATGAGACTTAAATACAATCTACATAACCAGCCCATTTTGTTTGTGTTCATGAAAGCATTGGAGGCATTCTAAATGGAGTTTAATGAAAAAATTGAAGCAGGTAAGAAGACTAAGGATTTTAAAGGACCTAGGCTACATACAAATAAAAATTATGAAATAGAAGAATTTTTTTCAAATGAAGAGTTTGAATCCATTGAAACTCTTTCCAATTGGGATGCCATGGAGGTTTGTAGTGAAAGTAGGAACCTAGGGAATGAGCCTTAAATAAAATCTACATCTACCTAGTCCTTTTTGTAATCTTTTTTTGTATGCAAAGTATTCTTTGATCTTAGTATCCTTAAACTCTATGTAATCTTTTGTATAACAAGTATACACTAATGTATAAATCTAGTTTAACTTACACCATATAGACAGTATAGGTCTCATGCTATTGTAGTACATATCTATTGGTGACTATATATTTTTATGACTTAACAGTCTATACACATTGTATCCTAAATATTTCTATGACTATCAATACAAAAAGATCAATTAATTTCATGTTAAAATTTGATATTATATACTAATTTTTTATAATCTTTACAAATTGATTTTATTCATGTATAAAAAAGAACTTCAATTTGTACTTATGCATAGAGATAGAACAATCAAATATCACAATAAAAATTATTTTCATCTACATTCAAATCTATAAGCAATCTAACATATTTTATCACACTCATCAAAATACATTTGAATGAGGTTCCCAACAATCATTCTAAAATTAATTTGCATGTTTGAATTGCATTTCCTATAAGGGTACTTTTAAATGTCACCGACATGACAAAACACCTATGCAAATGTGATAGATACTATTTATTTTTTTCCTAGCACAACACATAAAAGAATCTAATGATTCTAATCAAAGGTCAAACATTCTTTTAATTCAAATCCAACCAATCTCTCTCTTCATTAATTATTATTTATAATAATATTATATAAATATTCTATGATTTTATCATATTTGATCCACTCCAATACACTCCAACAACTATACCATATTCTAACCTAAATTAATTTATACTTAATTATATTCATTTATCTAGTTAACTTAAAAAAATTCCCATACTCCTTTACAATATACTTATAATTATCTATGATTTGTTTCTTTCAAATTTCAACTTTAATTTTTTTAATTTTCACATTTCATATATCTACTCTCTTCAATCACTTTTTATAACTTTATATATATATATATATATATATATATATATATATCGTAAAATGTAAGAATCTTAAGTTCATAGTAGAGATTGTTCATGCTAAAAAAATGTATATTAGTAGATTAAAAAATATTATAGTTTCAAAATAACCTTTTGGAAAAAGAAGATGCTTTTTAAGTCACAATAATAGCTTTACATTCAAAAATTCAAAAATAGATTTTTTTTATCTAAAATATGTCAAGTATTTTCCTTTTATTGAAAAATTTAAGAATTTTATTTGCATGCATGGTGGTGCATATAAATACATTATTACAACTCTTCTTGATAACCTTGATTGTTTTCGGTTGTCTGCATCTCTAAAATTTGAATTGGTTTGGGTTTTCAATTTCAATGGTAAATAACAACTAGAGTTGTTAGTGTTAATTTATGTAGCTTGGATAGGTGTCTCCAAACCCAAAAAATATTTAATTAATTAATTGACTTTTCTGGAGACTTCTAGAAAGAGTTAATTAGAGTCTAGATAATTAATTATTAATTAATTGATTCCTCTAGACACTTCTAGAATCTAGTTAGTTAGGGTTTGTTAGAGTCTAATTAATCTCAACCATTGATTGAGATTCAATCATGGCTATTGGATTTTCAATGAGAAGAGTATAAAAGGGGATCAATGGGAATTTGGAGAATACACACTTGAGAAGCATTCGCAGTGATAGCAAGGGCACAGTGATAGTGTTGGGGACAACAGTAGTGGAATTTTAGTAGGAGAAATTGAGGGAAGAATTTTCGAAGAAGAATATTGTTGGATCTCTGCCAATAAGAGGCAAGAAGTTTATGTATCTCTTAATTTGCTGAAGTTTAATAAAATTTCTCATCTGCAGTATTAGTTTTCCCTTTGAGGTTTTTCCAAGGATAATTTTTCCAAAAATAATGTGTTTATTATTTTGCATATTTTCTTCTCTATTCCTGTGATTTTTTGTGAAGTTGCAGTTGTGTTATTCTTTAATATTTTTTGTGAATTAATTTTCACCAGCCAAATAATCTATATAGATAGGAGATTAATAATCAATAACTGTAATAGAATTTTTACATGGTATCAGTGTTGATCTGAGGGTAGAAAAGGCTCATTGTAGGAAGGAAAAATTGAGGGTTTATAAAACCTAGTTCTACCTCTTCAAATTTATTATTATTATCTTTTATCTTTTGAGATGGCCTTAGCAGGTTTAAGAGATCAGGAAAGATTGGATGGAGCATCAAATTTTGGTGTCTAGAAAGCTATAATTTCTTATTGCTAGAAGAGAATGGTATTGAGGAATATGTGACCAATGTTGTAGTTGTACCTAAAAATCCAAAATAGATCTTAGCATATAAGAAGGAAGATGCCAAGGTGTGGAGGCTGATTCTTGATGGTGTCAAGGACCATATTATTATGCATATTGTAGAGTTAGATACAATGAAGAAGATGTGAGATTCCATTATGAATCTATACCAAATTGCTACCCCTAACCGAAAGATGATTCTCGAAGAGAATTTGAGGAATACCTAGATGAACAATGGAGAAGATGTTACAAGTTACCTCACTAGACGCAAACTTGTCAATGAAGTTGTCAACTATTGGAGATAAACCAGATGGTGATGATCTAGTATGAATAGCCCTATGGGTTTACTAAGCAGTGGAATGTCTTTGTTTAAGTTATCAATGGATGAGACACCTTAGTGAGTTGGGATCAACTATGGAGTGACTTCACTCAGGAGGAGCTTAGACTAAGTCTTGTCAGTGGAACTAGAAGTAAGAGTTAGAAAAGTGAGGAATAATAGGAAAATGTTTCCCTAGCAGGAAAAGGGAAAACGAAGAAGGGGTCTAAAGAAGGATCAAATCCACAAAGTGAGAAGACTTGAAGGACTTGTCTAAGATCAAGTGCTATGGTTGTCATGAGTTTGGCCACTATGATATCGATTTCCTGCAAAGGAAGAAGAATAAAAATTATTGTCAAGAATCAAACAATAGCTTCAACAAGTGTAGATGAGCTCTCTAATAGAATGAAGGATGAGATTTCAATCATAGCTTGTATGGTTAGCTCAACCTCAGGGGGTGTTTGGTATATAGATAGTGGGGCATCATTTCATATGATAGGAGTTAGAGAGTACTTCTCCAGTTATAAGGAGGACATCAGAATCCAAATTTCTATGGGGAACATGTCCAAACACAATCCAGTTGGGAAAAGGACTATTCTATTTTAGAGGGAGAATGGAAAGTTGATTCCCATTCATGATGTGTTGCATGTGCTAGGCTTGAGAATGAATTTTATTTTTGTATTTGTCCTTCAGGATAAAGGATACATTATGCTCTTTAGAGGGGTTAATGTGTTAATCATGCATAAGGATTAGAAATCACCCATAACTATTGGAGTTCGGAGCGAATAACTTTATAGATTGCAATTTGATACTCATAAGGCACTGATGAGTAGCAGTAATTCTAGAGATCAAGGAGACCTATGGCATAGGAGGATGGGACATATACATCATAGAGCACTTAAATTGCTTCATGAGACAGTGACAAGTGTTCCAAAGGTGAGCACAAAGCATGATGATAAATGTAAAGGATGTGTATTGGAGAAGTTTGCAAAAGACGCTTTTCTAAGGAGTGACAACAGTTCCAAGGGTGCTCTTCATTTAGTACATTCAGACATATGTGGACCAATGTTAATGAAGTCTCTTAGAGGATACAAGTACTTTGTTACTTTTATTGATGATTTCTCTAGGAAGACCTAGATATACTTCTGGAAGACCAAGGATGAGGGTTTTTAGTCACTTCCAAGAGTTTAAAGCTCTTGTGGAGAATTCGACAAGTAGGAAGATAAAGGCTCTTTGGTTAGACAATGGAGGCATGTAAAAATGGAAAAGGTTCTAGGAGTTTTGTACCAGGGAAGGAATTAGGAAAGAATGGAATTTTACTTACAACCCACAACAAAATGGGGTTGTTGAAAGGAAAAACGATCTTTATTTGAGGTAGAAAGGGCTATGTTGTATGACTAGGATATGCCATGTTATTTATGGGAAGCGGCATGCAATACAACAATATACATATAGAACATGATTCCACATAAAGTATTGGGAAAGATGAAACCAAAGGAGGAATTCTTAGGGAAGAAGCCAGATGTCAGCGACTTTAGGATATTTGGGAGTTTGGCGTATTGTCACATTCTAGGGTCTATATGTTCCAAGTTAGATCAAACTATAGAGAGAGAGTACTTTGTTGGGTACAATGAAACCTCAAAGGAATATCAAATATTTATTCCAAGAGATAGGAGGATTATAGTTAGGTGTGATGTCAAGTTCATGGAGGACAAGGAATTTAGGATTTCCAAATATTTTCCAACAGATGATCAGAGTGAGTGAGCAACAAAAGCTTCAAGGATTGTTCAACCAGATCAAGGACAATGAAGCTTGAGTATAGTTACTAGTACAAGCGCAAGATTAGGTGCTGAGATTTCACAGAGTATGGAGTAACATATGTAGCAGATCCAATAGATGCATATGGGAGACATGGAGGTTGATACTTCATCCTCTATAGTTGGCAGCAAGAACCAAAAGACACATAGGGATACTCAGGAGTTTGTGGGAGCTCCTAGAATGCATAGTAGATTACAGAGACAACTAGCTGGGTATAATGACTATATGGTATTAGTTAGTCAATTGGTAGATAGTGATTTATCCATCTATTAGGAGGTTTCACAACAATAGGTGTGGCAAGATGCGATGGTTGAGGAATATACCTCAACATTTCAAAATGATGTGTGGGAGGTTATGCCTAGACTGATAGATATGGTAGTGGTTGGATCATGTTGGATCTATAAGATCAAGCACAGTGCATATGGTAGCATTGAGAAATACAAGGCAAGGTTGTGGCCAAGGGGTTCTCTTAGAAGGAGGGAATAGAGTATGAGGAGACATTTGATCCAATGGCCAGGTATACTTCTATACGAGTCGTGATCTCACTTGCAGCACAGATTAGATGGTAGATCCATTAGATGGATGTCAAGACAGTGTTTCTTAATGGTGAATTGGAAGAGCAAGTATACATAAAACAAACAGAGGGCTTTGTAGCACACAACAACTAAATCCACATGTACAAATTGAAGATAGTTTTGTATGGACTCAAATTTGCTCGCAGGGTGTGGTATGAGCACATTGATAAATACTTATAGGGAATGGGCTTTGTGAAGAGTGAAGCGGATGCTAACCTCTACTACTTGGTGGTTGGGGGTGAGGTTCTCATTCTTGTTCTATATATGGATGAATTTTTTTTAATACATTCATTGGGGCTCATAGAGGAGTGTAAGAGGGACCTGGCCGCTGAGTTCAAGATGAAGCATTTAGGGCTTATGCACTACTTTCTATGCATGGAGGTATGGCAGACAAATGGAGAGATTTTCCTTGGACAAGGGAAATAATGCATCAAAATCTTGATGAGGTTTGAGATGGAAGATTGCAGAGCCATGTCTACTTCTATGATCATGAATTAGAAGAAGGTAGACTCATCCAAGGAGAAGGATATAGACCCCATCTTATATAGGCAGTTGATTGGATCTCTCATGTATTTGGTCAACACCAGGCCAAATATATCCTTTGTACTAAACTCTCTTAGTCAGTTCATATTTCAGCCAAAGAGAGTACATTGGACAACAACAAAGCATGTGTTGTGGTATTTGCGTGGTACAATCGAGTATGGGATTATATATGCTCGAGGTGATGGTATTAGGTTGATAGGCTATCCTAACACAGATTGGGTAGTCAAAACAATGAATAGGAAAAACACTTTAGCTTGGTATCAGGAGTTGTCTCTTGGTACAACAAGAAGTAGAAGTTCATGGCTCTTAATTCTACAGAGATAGAATATATAGTAGCTATCATGGCGACGTGTGAGGCGATATGGCTTCGGAAGTTGTTGGTGGCCTTATTTTGTCAGAGGGTTGAGACTACAGTGATACATTGCAAAAAATAGAGTTGCATCAAATTATCTAAGAATCTATTGTTTCATGATAGGTCTAAGCATATAGACATCAGATATCATTTTATCAGGGATTGTTTACAACAGGGGATTGTTCAGCTGCAATATATAGCTACAGATCAACAAGTAGTAGACATTTTGAGAAAGGCATTGGGGAAGGGGAAATTCATCTTTTTCAAAGAAAGTTGGGTGTCATGCAGAACACCTTCCTCGCTAAGAGGCAGTGTTAATTTATGTAGCTTAGATAGGTGTCTCCAAACCCAAGAAATATTTAATTAATAAATTGATTTTTCTGAAGACTTCTAGAAAGGATCTAGTTAGAATCCAGATAATTAATCATTAATTAATTGATTCCTCTAGAGACTTCTAGAATCCAATTAATTAGGGTTTGTTAGAGTCTAATTAATCTCAGCAATTGATTGAGACTAAATCATGGCCATTGGTTTTTCAATGAGGAGAGTATAAAAGGGGATCAATCGACATTTGGGGAATACACACTTGAAAAGCATTTGTAGTGATAGCAAATAGTTTTGCAATGATAGAAAGGGTACGGTGGTAGTGTTGGGGACAACAGTAGTGGAATTTCAGTAGGAGAAATTAAGGGAAGAATTTTCAAAGAAGAATATTGTTGGAGCTCTGCCAGTTTATTATTTGTCCAAAAATATTACATTTATTATTTTGCATGTTTTCTTCTCTATTCATGTGATTTATTTGTGAAGCTGTAGTTGTGCTATTCTTCAATACTTGTTGTGAATTAATTTTCGACAGACAAATAGTCTATATAGATAGGAGATTAATAATCAGTAACTGCAATAGAATTTTTACAGTTAGAATACAATTCTTCAAAGAGGTAATAATACCGAAACCTTTGCATTAGTTTTGTAGGACTGTGAAATAAAAAAGTCTTCTAATTATTTAGATTCTCATTTTGCATGTAATTGAGTTATCGAAATAATGGCTCACACCACAAAAGGTGAGGGGATACATGATGAATAGATTCCATTGCCTTTATAAATTGTTCTATCAAACCTTCATTTTCAAGTTGTGTCTTGGATATACAATCCTCTCCTTAATTATTTTCAAAAATCCTACAATAAGATAAGTATCTATATATCACATTGTCTACATAAATATTTAATATTTTATTAAAATTATATCACATTACCAAATTCTTTATTAAGATAAGACATCATATAATATGATTACATATTTGTTTTCTACATTACCTTATCCTAAATAAGATTGGGTTTATGCGTTCAATTTTATTTATTGAAAGATAATATCAACCTCATTATAAAAAACATTAAAAAAAATAGAAGAAACGCAATTAATTATACTTGATGCAACTATTCCTTCTCAACCATTCAAGTTCCTTATGAATTATTTTTCTAGATGGACATTATGGAAAATCAAAATTATAATTTAATGTCGATCCTATGGACCTTATATACAGTCGAAACGATGGACTAATATTTTGCATTTACAAGAGAGCGCCTCTTTCTTGCCACTGTCGAATGGCTGATCTCAGAGAAAAGTTTGCGATCAGATTCCTGTGCGCAAGTTTCTGGTTTGTCATGGGCGATGTGTCTTTTCCGCAATCGAACCATCCTTGTATCGCCTTCTTTTCGTATGTAAAGCTGTCTGCAGCAACGTAAGGATCCTCCATAACCTCCTGCAAATCATTACATTTATTTCCTGTTAAAAAGTAAACCTTAATATTTGTTGGAATCAGATGAATATGGAAGCAAAATTCTCATCTTTAGACTGTTAAGGTTTCGTCAAACAGAAAAATGATCAATGCCTGGAAGATTGGACAGATGAAGAAGCTCGGAACGCTTATTTTCTCATCTACTTTCACCGATTGATCAAGTTCCGTGATGGCGAACTTTTGCCGTAGTGCTGCGATCTCGTTGACGGCTTCGAGCCGTTCAAATGAGATTTGATTTAGCCTCTCAACTACTGCTCCAAGATTTTCTTCCACCTCGTTTCGCTGCCTTATAATTTCTTCACATTTCTCTTCGACAACTGTTAAGCGCGAGGTCGCTTCTTCTTTCTCGTTCACTGTTTTTCTGAAGGCGCCTTCAAGGCATTTAAACTGAAAAAGGCATAAGTTTTTTAGTAATTTCTTTACGGCAACAACAAGATCGTCTAAGTTAATTAAGAAAGAAGTGTATTTACCCTGTTATTAGCATTAATGGCAGCCGCTTCGGCTTTCATACGTTTGGCGGTCTCCCTCTGCGCTTCCTCTTTTGCATTCTCGCTCGATTCCAATGCATCTATAAGCTGTTTTATCAAGCCTTCAATATCCTGCATTAATATTCAATATTTTCAATTCGTAAATTTACCGCAGAAATATGTTTACAACCTTTACCTGTGATTTTTTGGCCTTTGCCGTTAAAGATTAACTGAAAGAACTAAAAAAGTCTTAGGGAAAGAGAAAATGATTCATCGAGAAGATTTACTTGTGATCTTTGAGGCTCAGGCTGGACAGTGCAATGAGGGCAGCCTTCAACACCGATTCCTGCAGTGACTGCCGCTACCGATTCCGAAGAAGCTTCATCGATCGCCACAATTACCTTCGACTTGTTCAATTCTTCCACCGACGCAGTCGAAGAATCTCCATTGACCGGAAAAATTGACGGACTTTGATTGCAGGCATCCTTATCCAACCGGAAGTTCGGCGGCAATGCAAGCAATCTACCAAAATCGTCTGGACAAAGACTTTTGTGCCTATTAAATTTCCGGGCTGTGAAATCCATACCATCAAACAAACACAAAACGTGTAAATTTCACCTGCAATATTATAATTGGAAGTATACATGGATTGATTTTTTTTAAACTGATAAATATAATGTACCGACCATGACGTTCAGGGGGGGCCTGGCTATGTGATACGAGCTTATCTTTGCACACAATCCACACGTCGCAGGACTTGATCACGCGCCTTCGGACGTAATCTGCTTTGCCTGGTGCTACCATCTTTCTGTTCATAATATTTGGCATTAAGATATGGAAAATGCTGGGAGAAATACTACACAGATAGTAAAGAAGTTAAGTCTACGAAAAATCTTAAGGATCTTCTATCTTCTTTCGCATTCTCTTTTTATTTCCGAAATAAGTCACAACTGGATAAAAAATAGACGGGTCTTAAAGAACCAGCTCAGTAGTAAAATACTCCAATAGTAAAAATGAAAGATCCTAAATTCGAATTCATATGATTATGAAGAGGCCAATAACCTTTAAGTAGAACACCTCGAAATCTATATATGAGTCCTAACTGATAAGTGAAAAATAACAGAAAAATATTGATGAAAATTTGTGTACGGTTGTCCCGAATACCTCGATATGCCACCACTGGATGAGCTTGTGCCCATGATAAGCTTGGTGATTCCCAGCTCTGAAACCACTTCAACAATTCCTTTTGAAACGTCATTCTTTTCAACTACCAAAGGCTCTGCTTTGGCCTGTTGTATGATAAATATTTCAGACACTTGAACACAGTGCACTAACGCGCCATTATTCAACAAAGGCAGTGGGATTCGTACCTTAGCTTGTGTGCAAATGTCCAAATATTTATCAAGGAACTTGTTAAGATCCTTCTCTATATCCTTCATGTAGACGTTCACGAGATCCTCGTTCGCTTGGTCCAGAGGAATTTTCCCAACTGCAAAATCAGAAAATACTCAATATATTAAAAACTAAACAAAACAAGCAGACATATGCATGGAATTCAATTCGATTAATGAAAAATCTCTTACTGGCTGATGGGATGTGGCGAATTCGGCGCTGGATATGAAGAAGAATTACAGACGCTCCCTGTCTATTATCCAGGTTTTGCAGCGCCCATTTCAGGGCACTGACGCTCTCACACAGATCTTTTCCAACGGCAACACAGATTTTCTGCTGAAAACCAGGAATTTCCATCTGGATAATTTCTTCAATTTCTGGCTGTGTTGTTACGTCCGTGGCGCCCTGTTGGCCTGCTGCAGCCAACGGAGTTCTCATTTTCTAAAACTGGTACAATTACGAGAAAGCTAACTAGAATTCCCTAAGGCATTGCTAAACACCAAAAGCGTCTAAATACGGCCATACGACGACTAAAGCATATTACTGTACAGCATTGACTTTGATTTTCCACGGTATCGAAAATAGAATATTCCCTCTATTCCCTGCTCAGGACAGCTGGGTAATCTCGCGGTGGGGCAGGACATGTCAAGGAAATCACCACCATTTCGTTTTATAAGCAACCCTTGATTCCCAAGTCTAAATTATCCCCGTCCCAACCCTCCATCTCCCAACACAAACAAATATATAATTAATTGTAGATTTATGTTCTTTTTTTTTTTTTAGATGTTTTAAATCTATCTGGATTACTTTGTCTTTTAGTGCAATAATAAATTTATAAATATTATTTTATATGAAATTTAATTTTATTATCATTAATTTTAAAGTGTTAGTTTTTATTTGTCATTTTATTTTAGTTTTTAGGTGTAGATTTAAGTCAAATTATTTATGTAGGAATGAATCTAAATCTCAATCATTTTAATTTTAAATTCAAACTTATCACTATTCTTTCGATTAGTTATATAGATTTGTTTTGTTATATTGTATTTAAAGACAATCTTAATTTATTACTAGTTATCAAAGTCTAATAAAAATCAATATCAATTCAAGAGTATTCATATGAGTGCATAATAACATCATAATTCATTTTCATCAAAGTTGCATTATCTTACATCATTTTAGGCATCATTGTATTTGTGCTTGTTGTCTTCTATTATTGTTCCAAGCACGTTGAATTGGTTCAAGGAGGGGCTTGACCACATGAGAACAAAATTTACCAAGTTCCCAAACAATCTCTATAGACATAAGTACAATAAGTCAAGGCACAACAATCATCAAATTTTTACCAATTCATGGTGATGAATATAGTTCAATTTCATAGGCGTAGAAATAAAAAAAGCTTGTTACACTCAACTTTTGGATTAAGATGTGTCTATCTAATAAGGCCCTAATTTTATGCAATTCTAGAAAATCAATTGTATGCATCTTCAATAGTATACTCACTCATTAATTTTGAGATAAATATCACATTTAATGTATTTTAACTATACAAAATTAATTTTATAAAACCCAAGGTGAACATAGTAAAATAATGCCCTTTTTCTTTATGCTTTTGGTCCACGTCAATTCTATTATCCTTTATACAAAATATATCTACAAGTGATTTTTCTTGCATTGAATTTGGTTCATGAGCTTGTCCTACTCTAATTCCATCATCTTCAATTCCCAATAACTAAGTTATCCCCCTTGATCCCTCATTTACCAACTTGGTTTAGATTCATAAGAGCATATTTGATCCAATTTAATTTCCCAAGGTACAAATCTAAAACCTAAAATATCAACTATAAAAAAGTAAAAATTAATATTTTTGTCATTTTCTTTGCAGTCATTATGAGTTTTCCAAACATAAATTTTTGTGCTATGTTTCTAAATTGGAGGAAAACCTTAATCCATTATTAGTATGAAATATCAATTAAAAATAAATTGAATAGATGTCACACAATAGTATCATAGCAACATCATAAAGCATTTACATTAGGATTAAAACAAATTACATCATCTTAGGTATCATTGCATACTTACCTATTATTTCCAACTATTATTTGAAGATATTATATAAATCTACATAAGGGATATAATAAAAGAAAATAATCATCACCTAGTAAGTTCCCAATATAAGAGTTGGTATAGAATCATTTATACCAAGAAATATTTGGCTAATGATGTAGCCATCCAAGATCTAGGTACTTCATTGAAAGCACAAGAAAGTGTTGCAAGGTGTGCACCCTTGGTCTCCTTGTGTTGTGTAGTGCAGCGCTTGGGTTCATGAAATGGCTTAACCACCTCCCGTGAATTCATTAACTTTGGTGGATGTATCGAGCATTAGCAAGTCAATCTTTTGGTGCAATGACAACTATCTATGTAAAAATTGGTATCAGAGCCTAGGTCATGAGTTCAAACCCTTCACTTGTACTGCGGGGATCATTGCAAGGTGTGAGTCCTTGGTCTCCTTATGTTGTGCAGTGCAATGCTTGGGTTCATGACATGGCTTAACCACCTCTTATGGATTCATTAACTTTGTTGATTATATTGAGCATTAACAGGCCAATCTTTTGGTGCAACAACAATCGTCTGTGCAACAAAAATATCAAATATGAGAGAATAATTCTATTTTATCAAGGGATGAAAATATTTAATTATGATCAATTGAGTATACAAAGGGAACACCTTGGTTATATAGACTATGGTGAGACATAAATATTGCATAATATTATGACATTTTTCTTAATATTATGACTTTGAGACATAAAGTGGTAAGTATCATATGTGTTGCCTAAGTAAACTTAAGCTACTAGTGTGAATAAGACCTAGGTGATGAACCAATTAATTAAAACACATTGTTCATGTCAACAACCCACCTTAAATACAACTTAGGGAGAATGTACAAGATGTAAAGATGCAAGGATGGATAATAACTATTGGTCCATGTTAGGTACCCGTGAATGAATACATTCTCTCAAAAAATAAAAAGAATAAAAATTAGTGGGACAAAACTCATCCCCAAAAGAGAAAATATAAAATGCTCTCAAAGAAGAATGAGAAAAAAACCCCATGTGATGAAAAATTCAGCCCTATAAGAGAGAAGAAAAAGAGAGACTATGCAATGTCTCCTCAAATTAGAGCCTCTTTCAATGACGCTACATGCTTGATAGTGATTGTTGAAGATGATCCAATATCATCAAACAACATATTCCTCCCCTTACAAATAAATGAAACTAAGAATACATATGCAAGATATATTCCAAAATCTAAAAGGAAGATAAGGAAATAAACATGAAGATGTGTGATATCTCTAAACTCTACTCAAGTGTTGTCATGTCAATTCCAAAATTTTCCATGCTATCAAATGAAGTGTTATAGGCTACATTGATGAATATGACAATAAATAACCTTGTGGAAATAGATGTAGAGTTACATAATCCAAAGATAGTGATGAATCCTCCAAATTCTACTCAAAGTTCTCCATACCAATTGATGCCAAACTATGAAAAACAGTGAGGTAGAAAAGGAATAAAAGGATCTAAATATTCTCCCACAATATTTGAAGAAGATGATGCAACATCAAAGAGGAGGTGAATAACCTCAATAGTGTCAGGAGCTCTCAGTGTACAAGAGAAGGCTCACGAAACAAACCTACAATGTATGTCAAATACTGATCCCAAGTAACTAAATTTAGAAGGCTATGAATATCCTACTACACTGAATCAATGGAATCCATGGACATAGCAATACTAGTATCATCAAAATAAATAGTAGATGAAGGAGATAAGATATTAATATATTTCATTTAACTACATTGTAGACTCATCCCTAAATGGTTTTTCCACACATGATTCTTGAGTGTGAATATACAATAAATATGATTATGTTGGTTTAGAATAATTTGGAAAACCAATGCCATTAGCAATGTAAATTATTGCAATTGATAAATTTCATGACAAACTTTTAAATCATCAATTTCCTTTAGTAAGAATTCATCTATTATATGGATTTTCTTCCCACAATAATCACATTTAATTTTCCTTGGATTAAGAGACATAATTAAAAAAATAAAAATTATCCCCCCAAATTATATAATCAATAAGCCCCCCAACAATGTATGTTCTTGGAATTTTATGGTTATTGAAACTATAGGTGTCATTTTGTAGAAAAAAATGAGGTGCACTTAATCTTGGTGCATGAAAATTCTAAATTTGGCTATATAATTCAAGTATATTTTTTTGATAAAATGAGACCAATCTAATCAAACCACTACAAAGTATATAGAAAATGTATTTTTTATAAAAAATTGCACCAAAAAGTGTTACCATACAAGTCTAAATGGGGCCCTAATAATTCTAAAAATTAGGATTAATCAACACAAAAAAAAGGAGTCGTATGATTAAGAATGGAGCCTTTGAAGATCAAGTGCAAAAATTAAACTATTAATGGAGAGGGGGCTTGCTTGGGTGGTTTTCCTATTGACCTCATGCTAATTTATACTAAAATCAATAGAGAAGTCACTAGATTATTCCCTATACTGCCAATATATTTCTCTTGGATATAAACCACCATTAGAATGTCAAAAAACCATCTTATGTTATGAAAATCATTGGTTTTTTGTTTGAAACTATTAGAATCATTAATGGACTCAATCTCCCAAGATCGCCTACAACACCTCATATTACCTTCTACAAGAGAGTAGCAAAAGAAAAATATTGCTTGATTATGGTACAAAAAAGGTCAAGCACCTTATTGGTTAGGTGATGGTTGCTATATGACCAAGAATTGGTCAATTTAGGAACTAATACAACTAGGAACAATATTGGTGTTAAGTGTTGGTAGTTCTTCCAAGTGAAGGTAGATTAGAAGCATCACTTGGGCTTTGATCTAGATGATGGTGTTCATGTTTCACATAGGATATAACTTTTTCCAAGAACTCACTTGTGTATGCTTAAATAACATAACAAAACCAAAATTTTAAAAATAATATTAAGTCAAAATTGTACATTTGATGATTGAGATAATGCCAAATGCACCATCTATTGGTAGAATAAGTGTAGATATATTCTATAGGATATTCTATATTTTACTTGTGTAGAGATGATAGACCACCAATGACTATAGATGGTATGATAGGCTAAAAAATGTATGGATCTATATTGTATGAATTTTACATAATCATAAATACAAGATTTTATCGAGATTGCTTCACACCCTAAAAATAGCCAAAAAAAATTTCACCAAAATATGAAGTGTTTTATATGAAAGTAGGTATTTTAGGGATTTTTAGACTCAATGGTAAGGTACGTCTTTCATCAAAGTGCACCTAAAAAATACCATGCATGATTATCTCTTATATTTGAGAAGGGCCTTGTAGATCTGAAACTCTTATACCATGTTAGAATCACCAATGGATTTAAGCTCCCAAGATCACTTGTAACACCGAATATTACCTTCTACAAGAGATAAACAAGAGAAAAATATTGCTAGATTATGGTTCATAATAGATTATTATTAAAAATTCATTTTATTATACATATGATGCCTTATTTATATAGACAAGGTTGAAAGATAAGACTAAATAGGATGATGAAAAGTGTCTTAATCCTATGTCATGTGACAAATAGAGTTAAGATCACATGTGTACTAAAAAATTATAGAAAGATTCCTAACTCCCTAAGTAAACTTAACATGTGAACATGTGTGAATAGGACCTAATTAATGACTAGTTAGATAATGTTATTTTTCACACTACAAAAAGGAAACTGGATATCTAATATAACCTTGTTCACACCAATAGAAACCACCTTCTTCAATGCAAAAAACTACTATAAATACATTGGATAGTTCTACATGCTATAATAGTGACTTATTATGAATTAACTCCAATATTTTATCATTTAACTTCAACTACCCATGTGGTGGGGGAAACTCTTGGGCCCATGAGAAGCCACGTGACTCTTTCTAGTAGATGAGGTATATATGGGTTCCCTTGCGATAATATGGTATGTGGTATAGGTCTATGAGCTTGTGCCCTCAACCTTTTATAATATTTTTATGGCATTATTCTTATTTTACATAGTGCCTATATAGTTGTACTATAGATAATATTCTATAGAATATTCTCTAAACTATGCAATCTTTATGACCAGGTAGGAGAAAATTTTCTTTAATGGCTTAGGGGAAAACATTTCAAATCTAAAAAATTCAAAAATAAATCTTATGGTTCTTTTTCCTTCTATATGTAATTACAAGGTTAGATTTGACCCAAAATACTCCAAAATTATAACTACCTTCTAGATCTAGCAACCACTTTCAACTTCAAAGCCTTATAGATCTAGCCTTACATGTCCAATTTAGACAAATTAAAGGCTAAAATAACTCTTTTAGGAACCTTGAACTCAATGTTGAACTCGAATTTACACTAACAAGCTACAATATGAACTTATAAAATAAATCCATAATGAGAAACCTCCCAAAGCTATTATTTCTATCAAGTTTTTTGAATTTTTTGGGTCATCATTTGATGGAAGAGAATACTATACTCAAATTTTTAGGATATATCAAGATTCTTATGTAGATATCTCAATAAATAATAACATGAATCAATCCCACAAGCTTTGATACCATATGAGTTGGTATAGAATGCTTTATACCATGCAATATTTGGTTAAAAATGTAGCCACCCAAGATATAGGAGCTTTAATGAAAGAACAAGAGAGAGGATGATCCCACAATACTAGTTTACAATTTCTCGCCAAACGGGACATTAAACTATTTTTTTCTTACTAAATCTTCACTTTCAAGCACCTATAGTGACTAAATTGTGAGGAATTTGAAGATGATGCAAACTAGTGAACTGTGAAATTTTGTTAGTAGACTCTAACTATATATTTTTTAAAATTCTCGGAATCATATTGCACTTCTTTTTTTCATCTCCTTCGAAAACTAGTTTTTATTAGTAAACACCATTTTTAAGGAGTTATCCTCATCATATACAAAATAACTTTTTTTCTATGAAGGATATTTTTTTTTTTTTCAAATTTATATTTCTTACTATGATGTCTAACCAATTCATTTGGTTTCATAGTTTTTTATTTAATATTTTTTCCTTAATCAAGTTTTGAAGTCAAACCAATTACAATTCATACATAGGCGAACCGTATATAACATAAAAAAAATTGTATGTATCTAAATTCAACTTTATTTTTCTTAATGGATCAAGGACATCAATACCTAGCCTAAACATATTTTTTATAATTTTATTTTGACAATCTGCTATTTTTCCACGTTTGTAGAAAAAAGAGCTTGATTTTTCATTGAAAAACCTATGTTTAATCAAACTAAAAAAATACATAATAAAACCAAAACACATTAAAATTATATTTGATGGATAGCTTGTTTCGAGGACTACCATCATCCAAGTGGGTATGTCAAGTCTCCTCCATTTTCATCCTCAACTTGAGCTTTGAATGGAAAAATTCTACAAAAGTTTGGTGTCAAAGGGGGAGAAGGGGGAGAATGGGGAAAAGGGGTTTTGAATGAACCCAGGGTCAAGAAAACCCCATCTTTTACATTGTCTTCATCATTAAAAAAAGAAAAAAAAAAGTGGGTCCCTTCATTTAATATGGTTTGCTCAAACCGGGTCCATTCAAAACCCTTTTGGGTTCATTTGAACACCCCAGTTCATGTGAAACCTTAAAAAGCAAAAAAAAAAAATCATCAAAGCATTTTTACAATTTTCCTTCCTCAATGGAATTGTAAACTAGTTTTGTGGGTTTACTCAAGATCAAATGGGAGAATAATCATATTCTACCAAAGGATACAAATGTATAATAATGATCCATTGAGAACACAAATGGAACCCCTTAGTTATATAGACCAAGGTGAGATATAGGATTACATAATACTATGACATGTGTGTCTTAATATGATGACTTGAAACATAAGGTGATAAGTATTCATTGTTTACCCTAGGTAAACTTGAGGTTGCTAGTATGAATAAGACCTAGGTCATGTTCCATTTTATTAAATTACCTCTTCCACACATACAGGTCTAAATGGTATATATAAAGACCACCCTTTATAAGAATGGGGTAAAATTATAGAGTTGTGTCACACTTTTATAAATGAAACAACCAACACTGATCCAACTTTTAAAATTGAATCACTAAAAAGTGACATTTTTTGAATTTTAAACTGATGTGAACTAATAAAATTTGTATTTTTAAGTATATTTTATGTTTGTATTTTTTGAATTTTTTTTAAAAATACTTGAATATAGGTTTTTATAAATTCACACTATAATGTAGTTGCTAATAAAATATTGAAAAATGATGTTAAATGAGATGTCAATCTCGATATAGTCATTTTTTTTCCTTGAATTTTTTGTCTACATTTATAACTTGAAACTTTAGCGCATGGATATATATATTTTTTATTTTTTATAAATATATATTTTAAATAAATATTGAAATGCGTGTGAATTAAAATATAGCTGCTTCCATTCAATTTCAATATTTATATTAATAATTTTATGTAAAATAAAATAATACCATGTTGATATAGATTATTTTATCTAGACTGTGTCATTTTTTTCATAAGTTTTACTTTTTTTGAGATAGTAATCAATCTAATATTTTTTTGTTGTTAACTTAAGTTTAGTAAAAATAAAAAATAAATATAGTAATAATTAAACTATTAATATATATATTTGAAAACTACACTTATGAATCTACAAAAGTGTATTTTTATATTTAAGAAAAAAAGTACTTACATGAGTAGGAGTTGTTGAAACATCAAGTTTTTTAGACAATTTTTTTTTTTGGTAAATTAGCCTCAAAGTGGTGCTACATATGCATCTAGTAAAAAATTTTAATTAGAAAAGTGATATACATATCCAACTTAGTTCTAGAATTAATCTTAATAGATCATATGTTTGACCAAAATTGATTTTTAGTTAGAAATACTCAAATTCACTTGTCCTAATGAGTCGGTCAAAAGTGTGACACAACTTTGTACTTTTACCCATAGATATAATAGGATAAGGAGCATATAAATCTAAGGATCATTAATTTAATAGAATTGTATAGTGTCATGATATTATTTTAGGTTTGTGTGGCAGTTTTGCTACTATAGGTGCATAGTTATATTTTTCACCTTAATGAATAACATTTAACTTTCGTGTCATATTTAGTTTTATTTATCTAGAAAAATATTTTTTTTTAATCTTAGAAAAAAAATTTGAGGCATCTTCCACAATATATTCTCCCATCTGGGTTTTGAGCTAAATATCATATTTGATTAATTTAAAATTTATAAATTTATTAATTCATTTACTATTCCAATGTCAACTCTTAGTCTTAGGTCTGATTTATTATCTTTAATTAATTAAGGTAGGACGTTTAATGGGAATTTTATTGATTTTTTTCTTTTTACTTTATTCTTTATGTTTACTCATGATTGTGTAGGGAATTCTTCTCTTTGTCTTTTTTGTTCACATTTGGATACCATTGATTTACATGTCTAAGAATTACTAATCACTTTTGATAAATTTCCTACCTTTTGTATGATAATAGTTGTTTAAATATTTATTTCTTGAACATTCCATTTGTGTAGGCATCCTTTTATCTTTATTGACTATTAAATCATGATTTTGTAGTTCTTACATAACTAGAAAGGTCTTCAACTTCAATGCATGTCATCCTAGTTAGGATTTCTATTTCACCTTTTCCCTATTCCTTTTTAATCCCACTCAGTGCTACAATTAATTCTAGATGGGATAAGAACTAACCTTTCAATCTTGAAGGTTTTTCTATAAATCAATTTTCATATTCATAAACATTACTATTGATGGCATCTCTATGTAGCATGTGGTTAGGATGCATTTGGTGTAGAAATAGATGGCTAAAATATTCAAGTTCCAATATTTTCTTTTTATATTTAGGGTATGGGTATGTGTAGTATCATCTTGGAAAAAATAGGCCCTTAAGTGGCAAAAAATTTAGAAAAATTAGAGTTAGGAAACTTGATATAAAAATTTGAATAAATTATCTATATTATTTCAAAAATATGTAAGAATAGAAGTTTTAGAAAATTGAATGTATTTTCTAAAATACTAGGTTTATTTAAGAAAATAAAAATCTATTTGGTAAAAATTTGAAAGTTCAATGGAATAGTACTTAAATTTCAGGGAAAAAATAAGTAGGTGTTTGTCTGACCACCCTAACCATAATAAAATGATAATTTTTTTTATAAGATTTTAGATATAAGTAGAGGACTCATGTTTGAATGTGATGCATATTTTTTTGTATTTTTTTTTCCATGTAAATAATTAATTATGATTTTTTTATTACAACGTTTAAAAAATATAAAAAGTTGTATGCCTAACCACCTTAACCTAGTCAAAACTTCATGAAATTCATTTATTTTAATCCTATAGTATGTGAAGTATAGAATGTGACACATGTTTTAGGTTCAAAAAATGTGATACCATTCAAAAGCTATAGATGTTTTTCAATAAGCCTGTCAATTAGGACTTTAGTCATAATTCAAATAGAAAATGAATAATAATTATTTATTAAATTCAAAGTAGAGCATAATTTATATTGGTGGAAAGCTAGGAATCTCCTTTATAAACCATTTTCATTTCATCAATTTTATGTAAAAAAAAGTCATCATCCACATACCCTACACATACCCATCATATCACCACTTTTTGGCCCATCATGATCCTGCACATTCCCGTATGTGCAAGATCATCATGGAAAAAATAGGCCCTTAAGTGGTGATGAAATTTAGAAAAATCAGAGTTAGGCAACTTGATGTAAGAAAATGAATAAGTTATCTATATTATTTCAAAAATATGTAAGAATAGAATCTGTAGCAAATTGAATGTAGTTTATAAAATACTAAGTTTATTTTTTTTTAAAGAATCTATTTGGTGAAAATTTGAAATTTCAATGCAGTAGCACTTAAATTTCAAGACAAAAATAAGAAGTAGGTATCTGTCTGACCGCCCTAACCACAATAAAATGATAATATTTTTTATAATATTTTAGATATAAGTAGAGGACTCATGTCTCAATGTGATGCATCTTTTTTTATAATTTTTTCCAAATAAATAATTAATTACGATTTTTTTATTACAAATTTGAAAAAAATATAAAAGCTCATATGTTTGACCACCTTAACTTGTTAAAACATCACGAAATTCAATTTTTTTTTAATCCTATAATATGTGAAGCATAGTATGTGACAAATGTTTCAGATTCAAAAAATGTGATACCGTTTGAAAGTTATAGATGTTTTTCAATTAGCCTACCAATCAAGACTTTAGTTGTAATTCAAATAGAAAATGAATAATAATTATTTATTAAATTTGAAGTAAAGCATAATTTATATTGGTGGAAAGCTGAGAATCTCCTTTAAAAACCCTTTTTTGTTTTATCAATTTTGGGAGAAAAAAAGTCGTTAGCCACATACCCTTTACATACCCATCATATCGCCACTTTTTGGCCCATCATGATCCTGCACGTACCCTTTACAAAGAAGAAATTCAATTTTTTATCTAAAGTTACATTACATGTCTATTTTTCAATATATTTTTTACCACTAAAGCATTTGTATTGGATCATAATTATCTTATAACTTGAACATTGTAAAAGAACTAGATTTATGTTAAGAAACTATTTCAATAAAATTAATCAACACCTCCAAGTTATTGTATCTTAACTAAATATTTACAAGATTACAATGAACACAAGATTTAATATATCTTATGATAGATTATCAACTTATACTCAATCTGACAATATGCTTATTTTAAGAACCTAAACTTAACCCAACATGCTCTATTAGGGGGCCTATTATTAATAAAATTAATGTATTTCTCATTTATATAAATCCAACAATGGGGTAAGTGCAAAAATATGAGGGACCAAAAAAGGGGCCACTCCACTTTTTGATTCCAAAAAAGAGAAATTTTGAGCACATTATAATGAAATACACTCACATTATCAGTTGGTAGTGATTGAGCCTAGGCTCAATCAATAGTAAGCCATAACATAAGCACATTATAATGTGATCATGTTATGGTTTAGTTTAAACATAACGTGAGTGTATTATAATGTGCTCATATTATTTGAAGGCTTTCACAACATTTGAACACACTATAATATGCTTACAAGTATTATAGTTTTCTTTGAAAAAATATCTTTCTCTTTATTTAATTTCTTTCTCTTTCACTTTCTCCTCTTTGGTGAAACTATATACATGAATATATGGACATTTAATTTCTTATAATTTAAGTTATATTTCATGTATATAGTCTCAAGATATTTGGGAGTGTTTTCAGATCTCTAGGAGTTAAAATGCAAATTTTAGTTTTTGGAAGATCTTATAATTTTTTAGACAATCAAATTTTAATAATCAACATGTCAAATTTCAACAATCAAGAGGTAAAATTTTAGTAATTAGTAAGTTGTATCATATTTCTCTCTATCTCACTCATTATTTATCCCTTATGCTCTAGACCTATCTCTCTCAATATCTTCATCCCTTTATCTAACTCTCTCTCCCTTGCACTCAAGAGCTACCTCTCTACCTATCTATCCCCCCCTCTCTCTCTCACCTCTATCTCTCTCCCTCCCTATATCTCATTCCGTCCCTCCTCCACTCTCTACTTCTCTATATATCTCATCTCCCTCTTTCTACCTAACACTCATTTACTCTCTCTCTACCCCTCCCTTCCTCATCTCTACTTCTCTATCACTCCCACCTTCCCTCTTCACCACCCTCCCTCCCTCCCTTCCCATCCCTCTCTCCTCCTCTCCATACCTCCCCTCTCTCTCCCAACCTTCCTCTCCTCTCTAATTCTCTCTATATCACCTCTCTCTCTCTAACCCACATTCTCTCTCTACTAATTTGTATCTAACCCGACCCCCTTCTCTCTCTCTCTCTTCCTTCCTCCCACCCACCTTCCATCTTTACTTCTCTTTATCTCACATATGGACCTCTCTACCTCTCTCCCCCTCTCTAATTCTACCTCCCTCCATACCTTTCTAAATCTTTACACCTTCATCCTTCTCTCTCTATATCTCTCCATATCGCCTCTTTATCTCTCAGCTATCCCTATATACCTCTCCCTCCTCTCTCTCACTCTATTTTTCTAGGTCTCCTTCCTTCTATACTTCTCTCTATCCAACATTTTTCTTTGTACATACCTCTTTCTCACCTATTTGTCTCTACCTCCCTCCCTCCCTTTTCCCTCCTCTCTTTATCACTCTCACCTTCCCTCTCTACTTCTTTGTATCTCTCTCCCTCGATCTTTTTAGAAAAATGTGTGTTCTACACCTTGAAAAATGTATTTAATTTAATTATTCTCGGGGCCACTTAATGTTGCATGTAACATTGGGACATAAGTTAAGTTGTAAAAATGTAATTATTTAATATTGGGTAAAAAATAATAAATAAAGTACCCAATATTAAATAAGGGGACATGGTTTTAGTCACATAGTTTTGTGTAATATTGGACTTGGTGGTTTAGTGGGAGATTGCTTCTATAAAAGCAACCACAAAGGTAGTTGTTTATGGTGGGTCAATTGGCAGGTTAGCTCTAGTTAGCATTTGTGAGGGTTTGAAGCATGGCACAAGATGTGTGGTTACATGCTTGTTCACATGGATTGCTTGGAGAGGACTTGTTGCTTCAATGGTGTTCACGTGGATTCTAAAGATGTATTGTAATATTAATATTGTTGAATAATACATGAGAGATGGATTCTTTTGGAGACTAGGTTTATTCCCTCTTGAGGGTTTTCCCAAGGCATATCTTGTGTCATATTTTCATGGGTATGTTGTTTATTCTCTTGCATGTGGATTTTGAATACTTAGTTACATAAATTTATCTTATGGGTTATGTGGAAATTGTCTTTAAATGGCTGCAAGTTTCCAATGAATGGTAACAAAGCTTTGGTTGTGGTTGAATAACCCTTGGTTGAGAAAAAATCTTATTCAAGTTTAAATCTATGCATTGCATAAGAGAATATGAAATACTTGGCAAGATATGAGGATTTTGTAGGTTTTTTATTTTAGATTTGAGGGTTTTGGATTTATTGTTTTGATGAGTTATTTATAGATCTGGGGTGTAAGAAATTTTGGGTGAAATGGGTTTCATGGTTTTGTATTCAAGTGGGGGTTTTTTGGGGGAAAATTTACAGATAATCTCCTGATCCAAAAAAAACCTCACGGTTGGATCTGGATTGGTTGAGAGACAAATTTTGATATATAACTCGACCTATATTGGAGAAGTTGAAAATAATACAAATTTCATTTGTAAAATCCCAATTAAAAAAATTGTCATGCAAAATAAATAAAATAAAAAAGAAAAGAAAGGGGGCCGATTTTTTTTTTTTGAATTGAAAAAAAAATATTTAAAACAAAATATTTTAAAGTGGAGAGGGGTGGACCACCCCCCTCCCCCCCAACTCGGCCATCGCCTTAACCTATAGATGGTAGGGTGGTAGGCCCTATCGACAGGGTATTGTTGGCCAATGGCTAAGCTACTGGTAGGTACTTTGTCCAGCAAGGGTATCAGACCCCACCTCCAACCACTGATTGAGCTTTAAAAGGCCCACCAAGAATCTTTAAAAGGTTTTAAAATTTTTTATCTAAAATTTTATTATTAAAATTCTGCCATATTTTAAACATTCTAAATGTTTTTTAAAATAAAAATTCTTCCCATGCATTTCAATGAAGTTCCAGAATTTTTTGAAGTTTTAAATTTAATCAGATTTAAATAATATTTCAGTTTTGCCAGGTGCTAGGTGGGTGGTGCCGCCCAGCTGGGGTCGTTGCCCAACCACCAAGGGTGGCTCAAAAAAAATTTGCCTCTGGTGCAAACTAATTTTTTACTTTGGAGGGACCTAAATTTTGTACAGTATGTCAGATTGTTGAATTCTTAGACTCATTAGAAAGTTGACTCAATGCTCTACATTGTGGTGAAAGTAATTCTCTAATATTTTATAGTTCTGATAGTGTTTTTCTTGTTGGAAGTAAAGTGTTTTTTTTAGCTTTGAGAGGGCATATTGGGTGCATATGGAGTCATATTTTGGACTTCAAATAGTTGAGAGAAAGCTTGTTCAGAGCACTACATAGTGGATCAGGTTTGGAACTATTTTAGCATGATTTATTTGTTTTTTCTTTATCTAAGTTGTTTATGGGTTGCTTTGACTATGGTGATACCATGAGTTTATGGATGATCGGATCTTGGAGATTTGATGTTGGATTCATTATATGCTCAATTGTACATCTCAAATTATTCTCTCATTTGACATGGTTATCAATATATGGTTATATTTGTATGTTGCATTGTTGCATCTACAAGTTGTGCAATTTTGAGGGTGGTCTATACTTACATCTTTCTTTTACAACTTGGACATGGGTTGTCTTTGCCCATTGATATTTTAGTGTTGATGCATGTTCAATTTTGGTGGCTTGGTTTAGTCACTTGGTTTTCTAGTTTTGTTATCATGTTGAGGAGGTTAGATGGTATTACCAGGTATAGTCATGATATGAGATCTGTGTAATTGACTATGATTATGCAGATATGTGAACATGGTTGGGTTGAGTTGTTGGTATATTTGGTGGTGTGTTTGGTTCCTTAACTATGGTACTTGAATATGGACATATTTGAAAAATTAGATCAAAGGTTGATTTGGTGTTTGAGTCATTTCATCTATATGGTTATTCTCTTAGATATCTCAATTTGTAGTTTACTGATGTGATGATGATTTTGCATGTTTCAGTGATTGGATCTACAAGTCATGCAGGTTGTAGATTAGCTACCTGTTTACTTGCAGTGGGATGACTTGGTTGTGGATTATCTTTATTCACCAGGTTTGATTCCTTGTTGTTACAAAGTTTAACAATTTTCCTTGTTCTTGGTCATTTGTACATTGGTATGTGTGCTTAGAGATGAGAGGATGGATGTTTCTCATAGTACCTAGATATTTATTTTTGGGACTTGTAGCATGTGGTTTATATCATGATGTCATGGATAGCTTGGTTACACTTTTCAGTGGGAGCTTTTTTGATAGTGTTGGATATGTTTATGATGGTTTGGAATTTGTAGGTATCTTCTTAGATTAGAGATTTTGGTTTTACTTCTTGTGTTTACTAACATTTCAATTGTGTGTGTATAATTCCATGATCTTCATGGAGAGGATGGTTGTCGCAATGCCATATGTGGCTCGGCATCATAGTTTCAGTGGGACTTGTTTGCAGTGATGTGGATTCACCATTTGATGGTGTATGTTCTTCAAAAGTGTTTGCTGATGTCATGGATGGACTTTTAGATTATACTTCTATGCAATGAGAGTTCATTGAAATTTTTGGTTTCATTGGTAAAGGATGGTTATATTCATGTGGTTTGGATATGTTGACATATTTTTTTTCCATTCAAGACTTCTTTAGTCTTTGGTTAAGGTGTCATGATTTTTATTCTGATATGTGATCCTTGTTTCGATATGATGGTTATGTTATTATGTCATGATTTACTCTTGATCATACATTATATTTTTTTCATGATGCAGGTGCTTGTTATGTTATTTGGATCATATGATACTCTTTGAGGAGGTGTGAGATCATGATGTTATGGTTATGTTCCTGATTCAAGATTTGATATATGACTTTGATCTTGGTTGGTTCTCTTGGTATTGGGTACATTTATCATTTACTTGATTACTTCATAATGGTACTATGTTTCATTTGGAGTTTGGCATGGATTGGTTGGTTATAGGTACTCATGGATACTTGGAGACATAGGTGAGGCTTGATGTATCTTATGGTTAGAGACATGTGTTGAGATGGTTATTACTAATGAGATTTCAATAGGAAGTCTGAAGATCCTACACCTTGGTTGGATGTGAGTTCAACATGGACCTATCAGGAGAGTGTTCTTGGATGATTCATGATGACTTGGATGTCTTGGAGGAGTATTCTCATTCCTCACTCTTGGTCTAGTTTTCAGTTTCAATTGAAAGGTATTTCCCATTGTTTATTTTAGGTGCTTTATGTTTATACTTTATCACCTCATGCATATGGATCTTGAGCTATGGATATATGGTTTTGGAGTGTTCATTTGAGGAGTGTTGGAATGTTTTTCTCCTTATGCATTATGATTACATTCATTAATGTTGAGTTTAGGACATGTATTGTACTTATTTCCTTCATTGGGAATGGATTTAGTTTGATCTTCTTTGGTTATGAGAGGCTTACATCCATGTTGATTACATGATACATATGTTATGTTTGATCTTGGTGATTGAACAGTTGGGTGTTGTCATGTCTTTTCTTTTGGGGTGTTGTGGAGGAGATCATACTTGACACAGTTGGAATTTACAGGTGTATGTAGGATATTTTTCTATAGGTATATCATTTGCATAGTTTCTCTCTTTGGTCTTGATTATCTTCCTAGATGTTTGGTTTCACATTACACTGGTTGGAGGTTATGCTAGAGCTATTTTTATCACTAGGTTGTGGTCATATATTTTCACTTATGTTCTTGGGTCATGACATGGAGGTTCGTTTTTCTTTTTCTTTTGTTGCATATGGAGAACTAGGGAGAGCTGTGGAGACTTGTGGTGAGAGTTATTCTTACATGTTACAGATTTACAGGTTTACATATCATTGTGGATGATTCCTTGGTTCTAAATGTGTTACATTTACACTTTCTATATGATGTTATTGGTAGACTTGGTATGCCTTGATCTTTTTCAGATTTGCATTACCCATGTAGTGGGAGCTGTTGGATGTGTATGCAATTCTTTGACAAGTTTTGCATAGAGTTTATGATTGCAGTATATGGGTGTATATGTTTATGGCATGAGTTTAATATGTTGTGTATACCTTGGAGGTATGGATAGTTGGATGCATTGGAATTTTTGGTGGGTGTTATTTCAGCTTTGGGTTTGTATATCTTGATAGCTACTGGTGCATATTGATACCTTTGTATTAAGTGTTTGTGTTTTGGATATCAGTGGAGCAGGACTTATGCTTCATTGTGACAGATTGTGTGGCTTTTCTATTGGATGGATTCTTATCTTTGTGCATTGGCATGTTGGAGGATGAGAGCATTCATGTATGGGATGGTGGTCACTTTCATTCTTGTTGCTGGTATCTTGATGGAGCACATGGAGCACTTTGATTCTATGATGGTATATGTGGCTATATGGATTATTCATTTGATTGATGTTTTGAGGTTACTTGTTCCCATTAGTCAATGTATAACAAGTGGGAGAATGTTAGGAAAAGGTGGGTATGTGTAGGATCATGATGAGCCAAAAAGTGGCAATATGATGGGTATGTGTAGGGTATGTGGTTGACGATGTTTTTTTACCCAAAATCGATGAAATGAAAATGGTTTTTAAAGGGGATTCTTAGCTTTCCACCAATATAAATTATGCTTTACTTTGAATTTAATAAATAATTATTATTCATTTTCTATTTGAATTATGACTAAAGTCTGATTGATAGGATGATTCAAAAACATCTATAGCTTTCAAACGGTATTACATTTTTTGAATCAGAAACATGCACCACATTCTATGTTTCACATATTATAAGATTAAAAAAATTTGAATTTCATGAAGTTTTGACCAAGTTAAGGTGGTCAGACATATGAGTTTTTATATTTTTTAAAATTTGTAATAAAAATTCATAATTAATTATTTACTTGGAAAAAAATTACAAAAAAATATGCATCACATCGAGACATGAGTCCTCTACTTATATCTAAAATATTATAAAAACATAGTATCATTTTATTGTGGTTAGGTGGTCACACAAATATCTACTTATTTTATCCCTGAAATTTAAGTACTACCACATTGAAATTTCAAATTTTCACCAAATAGATTTATTTTCTAACTAAACCTAGTAGTTTAAAAACTACATTCAATTTGCTACAGATTCTATTCTTACATATTTTTGAAATAATATAGATAACTTATTAAATTTTTTATGTCAAGTTGCTGAACTCTGATTTTTCTAAATTTTTCTCCACTTAAAGGCTTGTTTTCTCCATGATGATCCTACACATACCTAGGTGTGTTGTACACCTTACAATAATGTATTTAATTAAATTAAATTCTTGGGGCCACTTAATATTTCATGTAACATTGGGACATAGGTTAAGTTGTAAAAATGTAATTATTTAATTTTGGGGAAAAATAATAAATAAAGTACCCAATATTAAATAAGGGGACAATGTTTTGTATAATCTCATGGTTTTAGTCACATAGTTTTGTGTAATACCACTTGGTCATTTTGTGGGAGCTTTCTTCTATAAAATAAACCACAAAGGTAGGTTTTTGTGATGGGTCAATTGGCAGGTAACCTCTGGTTAGCATTTGTGAGGGTTTGAAGCATGGCACAAGATCTGTGATTGCATGCTTGTTCACATGGATTGCTTGGAGAGGACTTGTTGCTTCAATGGTCTTCATGGTGAGTCTAAAGATGTATTGTAATCTTTATTTCTTAATAATACATGAGAGATGGATTCTTTTGGAGGCTGGGTTTTTTCCCTCTTGAGGGTTTTCCTAGGGTATATCTTGTGTCATATTTTCATCGATATACTATCTATTATCTTGCATGTGGATTCTAAATACTTAGTTGCATAGATTTCTCGTATGGGTTATGTGGAAATTGTATTTAAATGTTTGCAATTTTCCAACAACTCCTTCCCTCTCTCTCTCCCTTCCTGCAAGTTCCTCTCTACTTATCCCTATACCACCTACCCTTGTATACCTCTCCCTTAATCTCTCTCTCTCTCCTTCCCTCTCAAATTTTATCCATCTCACATCTCTCTCTTGTTCTCTCCTTCCCTTCTATTTTTTTCTATCTCACCTCTCTCTCCCACCCTACTTCTCCATTCATCCCTCCCCCTATCTCTCTATCTCTCCCATCTCTATTTTTTTTTATCTCACCTCCCCCTTATTACCTCTCTATTTTTCTCTTTCTCTCTCGTTTCCTCTCCATTTCTCTTTATTTCACCTCTCTATACTTCTCCATATCAATCATCTCCTTATCTTTGTATCTCTCTCTCCCTACCTCACTCTATCCTTCAATATCCACTCTTTATAACCCCTCTCCCTATCTCTCTCTATGCATATACCTCTTCCTACATGAATAGGGAGATTGATAGAATGATGGAGAGTGGTGATAGAGAGAAGTAGAGAGAGAGAGGGGGTAGGAGAGATACAAAGAATTAGAAAGGTAAGGAGAGATGGATGAATGGATAGAGAGGTAGGGAATGAGAGAGATAGGAAGAATTGGAGAGAGAGGGGGTAGGTGAGATAAATATAAGTAGAGAGAGAAGGAGGGAAAAGGGGGGAGGGAGACATATGGAGAGAGTGGTGAGATATAAAGTAGAGGGAAGAAGATAATTAGAAAGAGATAGATAAGGAGGAGTGAGAGGGAGAGGTAGAGAGGGATAGCTGAGATAGAGGGGGGAAGGAGGGAGGGGAGTGGAGGGGTAAAGAGGGATAGGGGAGGTAGAGAGAGGAGGGAGAAGGGAGTGACAAAGAGAGAGCAAGAGAGAATGGTGAGATAAAGAGAAGTAGAGAGGGAAGGAGAGAATCAAAGTGGGAGTAAGAGAGAGATAGGGGGTAAAATGGAGGTAGAAAGAGAAATAGAGAGAAGGATGGATAGGTAGAGATGTATGCCTTGAGCTCAAGGGAGAGGGAAAAATAAAGAGAAGAAGATAGTGAGAGAGAGGTTTAGATCATAAGAGATAAAAAAAATGAGTGAGATAGAGAGAGAAATATTATACAACTTGTTGATTACTAAAATTTAACCTCCTAATTACAAAAAATTGATATCCTAATTATTGAAATTTGTTCAAGTCTAAAAAAATGTAAGATCTTCCAAAAACTATAATTTTTATTATAAGTCCTAGATATTTGAAACCACTCTCAAAAATCCTAAAGCTATATACATGGAATATAATTTAAAGTACATAAAAAAGTAAATATCCAGATATAAATTTTAACTTATACTTGGTTTCTTGTACATTTTGAATGTTTATTTAATGTATATAGTTTCATCAAAAGAGAAGGAGAAAGAGAAAGATAAAGACAAATAGAAGGAGAGAAAAAATTTCAAAGAAAAAAATAACATGAATACATTATAACATGCTTGTGTTTTGTGAAAGAATTTAAATAATGTGAGTGCATTATAACACGCTCATTTTTTTGTTTTCTTTGTAAATTTATAATCGTTTGAATCTTTACATATCTCAAGAATATTTCAACATTACACTTGGTATACCATGTTGTTCTACTTGTCCCATGTAACTATTCACGTTTCATTTGTATTTATACTTTTTCATTTCCTTTTGTGACCTCTAAATGTTTTCAACTCCAACGTTAAAAAAAAGTTACATAGGATAAATCAACTAAGAAACTAAATTTAATTTCTCATTTCCAACATACCTTCTATACAATGCACTTGTACAAAATTCTCCAATTTTTTTATGGTGCATAAGCTATCAAACATAAGAATAAAAAGGAGAAAACTTAGATTTTATAGGTATAAAGACCCATATGTATATCCTTGTTATCTAATTTTTAGCTGTCAGTTGAAATAAGGTTTAGTGTTTATTCTTTTGTGTTTGTTTAAACATTTAAAAGATAAACTGTAAGTTTTCTAGGTCAAGTCAATATGCTAGATAAGGATTTTCAAAACATAGATTGCATTTTATTCCATGTTGCAGTTACAAAAAAATGAGAAAGAGAACCATATGAATTGAAAGTGTAATGTTTATTGATAATCATGAAGTGTAGATGTCCCTCAAAATCCAAGGGACTAACTTTACTTATTCAATGAAAATAAAGAATAGTTTATACATGAATAAGTAAAAAAAATAGAATGTGCATGTAAGGGTGGAGACCATTCATTGCCTAAGAATGAATTGCAAGTGTAATATTTATTGATAATCATGAAGTGTAGATGTCCCTCAAAAGCCAAGGGACTATCTTTACTTATTCAATGAAAATAAAGAATAGTTTATACATGAATAAGTAAAAAAATAGAATGTGCATATAAGGGTGGACACTAGTCATTGCCTAAGAATGAATTGCAAGTGTAATATTTATTGATAATCATGAAGTGTAGATGTCCCTCACAAGCCAAGGGACTAACTTTACTTATTCAATGAAAATAAAGAACAGTTTATACATGAATAATTAAAAAAATAGAATGTGCATATAAGGGTGGAGACCAGTCATTGCCTAAGAATGACTGGTTTTGAAGTTGTCCTCTTGCCTTGTTTCCCCCAAGCTACTTGTGTCCTTCCTAGCTCTATAGTGCTCCTAGATCCTGCATATGAAAAGATAATGATATTAGAGAAATGTTGTAAGCAATGAAATATCTCAAACCTTACATACACACCTACCTATGCATGTATAAACTAATCCATAAGTGCATTAAATAAGTATGCAAACCTTGGATGTCCTGAAAAATAGTTAATTCATCGAACACATCCAAAGTATGCATCTATTTTTCTAACTTGTTTGCTACATGTGCACATTTAGGACAAGTCTTGTTACTGTTCTGATTTTGTAAAATATCACATGTTGGGTAAATGTGGCTCCCACGAGGGTAGAGCTCAACATGCTTTGAGAGAAATAGAAAATTTAGCAACTTGACTAAAGATATACATGTTATTAATGCATTAAATCAATATGGAATCAAACTAGTTGATCAAATTTCATTATCAAATTCAAAAGATGCAACACATTTTGTTGGATGTCTTTCAATCTTCTTAAGTGGATCCATGATCCATTTTATAAAAGAAGTAAGTGATTTTGGAGATGCATCAAATTCAATTATGCATCTCTTAAATAATGAAGAAGAAATCAAGGCATTCCTAAAAGCATCATGAAGCATATAGGGAATTAGGAAGGAATAATCCAAGGTATTGTCTAGACCCTCTCACATTAACCCTATTGGATAGCCACACATCACATAGGATGGTGACCTTTTGGGTCACCAACATAGGTGACATATGTCTACCCTCTAGGATCAAAGTGAGGAGATAGTTATGAGTTACACATGATCAAAAGGTAAACAAATGTTGTGGAGACCAGGTAGCAAATTCATGTGGGGCAACAAGCATTGTTATGGAGGCCAGGAAGGTTGGGATAGCAATATGTATTCTCATGTCATGCTGGACAGCATGAGGCATTGCTACTAAAGTTAATGCATGAATGCTATGAGACACTAGTATCACATACTAGTATGAGAAGGTATTCATGATAGAGCATACTTTTTTTTCACGGCAAAGGAAACATGGTTACTTGTTTTCTATAATCTTCATGTGAGATCACAGCCAGAAAAGTGAAATAAGAAAATTAAAGGATACATGAATTGCTTCCCTCATGTCTGTGGAGGGGTCAACATGCTTAAGCTAAGCTCATTCATCATTATTCCTTGAGGACTTTAGTTAGACATTTCAAAAAATGAGATAAATGAAAGTCATGTAGTGTTTTCTAGATTCTGAATATGATAAGCTTGAAAGCATTTAAATCATGTCATACAGGTTATGCAATAGAGTCATAGGTCATGAACAAATAATCTTATGTTAGAGTGCCATGAGTCTACAACTATAGGAACATGGAGAAAAGATATGGTGAGCACTTCATCACCTATGAACAAAGATAGACGCCACAAAATAGAACATAGCACCATAAAACAGTGAGCCATAAGCTCTGTAGAATGATAGTATTAAAAAAATGTCATGAAATGAAATGAAGATCAATATTTGAATGCATTAGAAGATGAGACAACCAAGCAGTCATGAAAGCTTGTCCAATTGTGCAACATAGGGATTATTTTTTCCTAAACAAATAGATTGAAAGGAAAAAAGAAAAGACATTCAAGAAACACCAACTCTATTTGATACTGATAGTGTTCCCATACAAAGTAAAATGGTAATTGGTAAAGGAAAGGGACAGGTGTCTTCTACTCTCAAATACTGGGTCATTAAGCAATGTTGTAGGCTCTACAGGTTGCCAAATGGTTTCCTCTAGAAATGATTCATCTAAGCATAGACAAAAGGATTCAATGAAGGACATTGTCACAAATTATAACAGAAGCTCAAAAGTCTTGAATGTAGATCATAATGATCAACCACAACTATCATATAAATTTTCCATAGCTGATGTGTAGTTGGAAATAATCTTATTGATTGAAATGGAGGAGCTCAATTTTGACAATGATCAAAGCATGAAAAAAGAGACACTATATAGAGTTTAAAAGGACGAGCATAATTACTAAAGTTGGCAGTAGTATCTCAGAGAGAGTGAAAAGGAGACAAGCATCACAATCATGAGTCATACAAGGAGCAATTAGGACTATACACTAAATATCTTAATCCATTTTAGAGAGTGAATTTGAGTGCAACAATAGAATTTTTCTTTCAGAGTAAAAAAAAACAAATCAAAAGTAGTGAAGGCAGCCAACTATGCTACAACCATGGATACATGCTAAATGCATAAAGATAAAGCCAACCTTGAAAATGATGAGTTATAGGAAATCATTTGATCTCTTGGGAATTAGGTATTCACCAAATGACAAGCATCCATTTCAATAAGTCATAACATAATATTTTTTCTATTCCAAGATCTTTGGATTATAACTTACATTAAATGATAATTTTAGTGCTTACAAAGTATAGAAATGGATAATCACTCAAGAGAATAAAATTGTAAGCATAGGTAGTGGAAGTGACACTGTGATAACCAATAATATTATAGAGGGCAACTGAAGTTCCTAATCACATGAGAAAACCTTATTGTTGTTTTGGTTTAAAATCTAGAATTATTTTCTTCCCAAATTCAGAAAACCCATATGGGCTTTGTCAAAAATTTGTAGATACAAAGAAGAATGGAAAGAAACCCATTTTGGTTTGAATAGAAAATATAACAAGCATATGAAAACCCAAATTTCTCTCTACAGCCATGACCAAGGGTCATTTTCTACACAAGTTGTATAGGAAAACCACTTGGGGGCTTTTAATTTAAATTTTAAATGCAGAAAGGGAAGATAAATTTCAAATTTTTTCTAGTCTATAAGCTCAAATTTGAGCTTTATTTGCAACAAAACTGTGTGTTTTGAACAACAAAAAAACCCACTTTGGGTTGTGCTTCAAAGTGCATAATACAATGAAATGTGGTAGATTTCATTTAATGCAAGAGCAACATGATAATAACATTCAGTTATAGAAGGAGTTATCTATAGTTGATGAATCAAAAGAAAATAGCAATGAGTTGTTTTCAAAAGAGCAATCAAAATGGAAACCCATTTCATGCATTTTTACAAGTCATGGCTAAGCAGATATCTGTTTCTACAAAATGAAGGTAACCCACTTGGTGTTTTTGGAGGAATTACAAATTTCTACAAAATGCAAAAAAAAGGCCAATTTCATTTTGCAAAAAAAATATGAGTTTCTTCAAAAAGTCATGAATCCACTTAGGGTTTTTGCACAACAATTCAAATACAGGAAATAATGAAACATTCATTCTATTATTCATGCATGTGTATGTCATTTTCTGGAGAAACATTGAATTTTACAAGGGTTTGTTCCTTGTTTTCACACAAAAATGTCAATGAAAATGGAGGTCAAGCTCACAAGCCAAATATTCTATAGGAAGACAAAAAATGACAATCAAGCAAACCTAAGTCATATGTTCATGGCCGTAGCCAAGAAGCAATTTTCTTCATGAAAGTAACAAGAAAACAATATGGAGTGTCTTAATTCTAAAATGCAGAAAGAAAATAAGCATTGCATGCTTTATGTTTCAGCTAGAAACAAAATATAGCTTTCTCTTACTAAAAATCAAAATAATGGAGTTAACTAAAACCTTACTAGATATTTTTGCTTTTTTTTTCCTTCAACTTGAAAGCATTTTAATGGCCCTTGTTCGAGCTTCATAGCCCCTCATGGAGGCTATTTGGTGGAGGAATAGTCACAAAATGTAAAAGAACACAAAATGATCAGCAAAATACTACAGGTCACAACCTAAGCATATGACATGGCCTCCAAAAGGGTTAAAAAAATGCAGATTTTGTGCAAAAAAAAACAATTTACCTATTGTTCGATGTGTTTTCCTCAAGAAATCACCACAAAAACTAGTGTTAAGGCCTCCATTTTTTGTGTTGACTCAAACCCTCATGGTAACATCATGTTTTCCAAAATGGTCGATGACAAAATGATGATGTTTTTCCTCATCTTTTTGTCTTTTGATGATTAGGGGTTGACCCTATTGAATGCCGATGGGATTTTTCATCCCATGTTTTAAAAAATGAAACATATGTTAATAAACTATGGAGGCCAAACATGTGTTTATTGACTTAGGCATTTTATGCCTTAATTTTTTTTGCATTTGTTTCAAAACATTGCTAAGTTCTTCAAGAAATACACACATATGGAGTGTTCCAAGTTATATCATATATTCCTTTGATTTTAGATCATGCATCATGTGCCTTGGAGACTTGGAATATGCTTTCCAACAAGTGTGGAGGTTGGCCATATAGGCCAAGCTTGAGATTTTATGTTGCCTTTGCAAATCAGAGTATTGACCACATGTGGCCTTATAGTGCAGAATGAGAAAAGGTGAGATGATCATATGCCTTATTAACATTATTAATGCTTTTAAAAGAATTTTAGCATTTCATTATTGTTTTTTGCATTTTTTTCAAAACATTGAAATGTCATTTAAGTGATTTTGCTATTCACTTTGATATTTTCACTTGCAAATGAAATGAAATGCATATTGATGGTGGGACCTCTTATTTTTTTGTTTTCAAATGTAAAATAACTTGATTAAGTGATGTATTATGAATTACTTAATCAAGATTACTATCTTTAATGCCTTTTGGAGTCTTGTGTTTTCAAAACACACATATTGCATGAGTCAAAGTTGGGAGATAGAATGATTGAACTGGAGGCATGTGGAGAGTGTGGGGCTGAGGTATTTGAATATTTTAGAAGAACATGTGCCATTTTGGAGGCTATTTTGTCACACTTTTGGCATGACTATGGTCTTGGCTTGACTTTCCATCATTTTGGAGGCTTTTTGGAGTGACTTTAGAAGTTTCTTTTTTTGCCTCATTACTGCATCCGACCAGAGCCTTTAGATGGACATGTGTGAGGGGTTTTTTATTTTTTTGTGCTTAAGTATGTTCATTTTTTATAATTTTAAGTTAGTTCTTTCTTTCCAGTAGTAGGATAGATTTGTTTGGGAGTTATTTTTCATGGAGCAGTATTGTACCTCATATGGACTTGTAATCCAATAAGCACTTTGAATCAATAAAGTAGAGCATTTTTACCTTCTCATTTCATGTTTTTCATGTATTTTGTTAATGATTGATCAGTTTTTCTTGTGATAATTTATCATTCCTTACAATATAGTCTCATGTTTAGGCATCTATTTAGCAGAAAATGTATGTTAACAAGTTATAAGTTGTGTTATTGAATAGTGTTATTAGTTGTGAAACCTCTATTTTCCTCCTAAAAGCCCTATTTAGAGACCTTATAAATTACTTATGTAAACTGTATTTGAAAATGAGTTGTGTATGTCAAGTTTTATAATATTTATTTGAATGTGATAGGTTGTCAGTAGGTCAAGGTTGCTTTGGTGCATCGCCTTAGTTATTTTCAGTATTAGGTTCATTTTCATGTAATCCTTACCCTGTATCTCAAAAATTAGTAGTTAGGTGACATCAAAAGGGGAAGTCTGCCCATAATCCAAATCTTTTCTTTCAAATAGGACACCCACAACCTAGAAGCAATCTCATGTTACATCCAAATCTACTAAGTTTCTCCACAACTTGGCATTAGGGTGAAAATTTGGATCACTAATAGTTTTTGGCATGTCCGATGGGACAGGTGAACTACTTCTCAGTTCATTTTTGTGCATTTTTTTAGTACTATTTGGTGTGTGCAGTAGTAGTTTCAGATGTCCTTTTAGAGGCTTTTTATTTACATCCCTAGTGACTCTGACAAGTTTTACTAGTTTCAGTATGACTAAGTGTTGGTTAGTTTCAATTAAATTTGATTTTGTCTCATGTTCTAGCTTCTGAATGAACAAATATGTCTACATTTCATGGAAATATGTCATATTACCCACCATTCCATGAAAATCATGCATGTATGACCTCTTACCAGCCATACCACACTGAACAACTTGTTGGTTTTATTTCAAATAACCTTGTGACATCAAGTTACCAGCATCCTCATTATGTTTCCCACCCTCCCACTCCTGCTCAATCTCAATATCATCTAGTATATGCTTAGAACTAGCCTCAAGAAGGATATTTTGTTCCAAAATAATAGTCTTGTTCACATTTGCAGCCCCAAAATGCTAAGGATATGGGGATTAACAATATTAATAGTATATTGCTAGATTTTCATAGGCAGTTGGATTAGATCAATAAAGAACAAGGATATCAAATGCAACAATAGGAAGTTGACATGCATCAAGAGGAATTAGCCTACCAGGCATACATTCAAGAGTAGGAGATGGAGATTCAAAGGAGACAACATGAGGAATGTCTGGAAAATCATATGGTTGTAGAGGAATGCCAACTAAGGTATGAAACTTAGGAAACCCCTTCCTTTCCTATTTTTATCTCAATTCCTCCTATAATGTTGAATCAACCTATTAATGAGGAGGTTTCCAAGTACAAGTTCCCCATTTTTAAACAAGAGAAACCTTTTGAGCTCATTAGTGAGCCTTCTACCCATAGGTTTCCAAGTTGGAAAAAGTCATCTACTCTACCCTATGAAGTTCCTCCATCTATCATGTAATTTGAACCATGCTTTAACATCCAGGAATCAAAACAAGAGCATAACCTTGGTCAGCACAACTCACACAACATGAAGGAGACTAGAAATGTAATTTTTTTGTATTTTGCTATGGAAGAATATAGGCTACATTTGCAAAAGGTTGAATAGGAGAAGATTTCTCAAAATGTATTTTGTAATGTTTTAGCTAATGATCCTCCTATTGTTGTCAAAGATGATGAAAATGTTCCAACAGGACAGCAAGGTGAAGTGATGGGAAAGGCTAACCAAGAAGGGCAATGTACCTTTTTCAATGAAGAAGGTGTGAGTGTTTCCACTCCAAATGTAGTTTCAGAACATCAAGAAGACATCAAGCAGTGTGGTGAGTTGCAGTCTCAAGAATCAATACAAGAACATGAAGAGGTTGAAAAGTTCATGATGTAGGCTATGATTGCATGGCTTCATTTGATGATCTTCAATTATTCATTGAGCATGATGAGGAGAGCATAAATCTAGTCATAAGTCAGCAACATGAGGTTGAAGAGTAGTGTACAACCGGATTTGATATTTTTGAGCATGTTATGCATGAGAAAGTTGATGTTGAGCTTTATGAAGAAGTGTATACTGATATAATTGAACATTTTTGTTCAAAATTGGATGACAAGGAATTGGATCTATTAGAGGAGTTTTGTACTCATGCTGAAATTCAATAGTAGGTTCACAAGTTTGAACAAGAAACTTCTCATGAACCTGATGTGCAATGTCTTATATGGTCTAATGAGCTTCCTTTTGTTGTACAAAAAAGCTTGAAGCTGATTTATCAACTAGAAGTTTGTTTTAAGAAGCTACTTCATTGTTTGAACACTTTTCTGCCTTGATTGAAGAGGAAAAGCTTGTTTTGGAGTACATCTCTTTGAGTGATAATGTGGATTTTAAGCTTAAACAAGCTGAATTTAAGAGCCTTCCAAGAGCTGAAATATTTGATAAGTTATTAGTAACCTTGGAGGAAGGTGGTTTTTCATATTAACCATGGAGGAAGAATAAACATGGAAAATCATTATGCAAGGTGAAGCCACGAAGTAGGACAACCATGAAAAGAAAAATGGAAGAAAAGCAACCAACAAGGTAAATTCAACCTTTATCATTTCAAGAGGTTGCCCCATTAGATATTTAGCCATTTCAGAGGCCATTGAATTACCATAGGTCATGCTTGCACCCAAGTATAAGAGTGCAATTAAAGAAGAAATTGATTTTGGAGTTACAGTTGAATGTGATTGAATTAAGCTCATCTGTCTAGTTTAGGACAACAATTGGCATGATTGAGATCAAGGTGTAAGTGAGTTTCTTCACATATTTAATGAAACATTGCAATATTCTTTTGAATATCTACATGTGTTTCATGTTCTTTTAGCAGTGCATAATCATGTAGTGCATCAATTGTTGATTAAAAATGGGTGTTATTTTGTAAAACTTGTCAATGGTTTTATTTGACTGGCTTCTTTTTTGGTTAGAGTAGGTTAGTGTAGTTTTATTTTATAGATGCATTTTTTAGTTTCCCCTAAGTGTTGTTCAGCACATTTTGGTAGTTTGATTTGTTTTTTATTGGGTTTGAATAAATTTCAAAGGTGTCTCTTGTTGTTCTAATGAGTTACAACAATTTGCAATGTTGTTAAATTCAAGTGGTGTTATCTTTCTAAGTGACCTCGTTCCCAATGGATAAGCTTAGGAAGCTAGTCTTCTCATGTTTAGTAGGCAAACATATAGCCGATGTCACCAAAAATGTTACCTAATTTTTATGTTACCTAATTTTTAACTTTCATCTGAAATCATGTTTAGTGTTTATTCTTTTTTGTTTTTAGTTTAAACATTTAAAGGATAAACCATAAGTTTGCTAGGTCAAGTCAATATGCCTGATAAGGGTTGTCAAAACATAGATTGCATTTTATTCCATGTTGCAATTATAGATAAATGAGAAAGAGAACCATGTGAATTGCAAGTGTAATCTTTATTGATAATCATGAAGTGTACATGTCCCTCACAAGCCAAGGGACTAACTTTACTTATTCAATGAAAATAAAGAATAGTTTATACATGAATAAGTAAACAAATAGAATGTACATATAAGGGTGGAGACCAATCATTTCCTGAGAATGGTTGGTTTTGAATTTGTCCTCTTTCCCTGCTATTGCCCCCAAGCTACTTGTGTCCTTCCCAACTTTGTAGTGTTCCTAAATCCTGCATCTAAAAAAAAATGATATTAGAGCAATTCTCTAAGAAATGAAAGATCTCAACCCTTACATACACACCTACCTATGCATGTATAAACTGATCCATAAGTGCATTTTAAATAAGAATGCAAACCTCAAATATCCTAGAAAATAGTGAATTCATCGAACACATCCAAAATATGCATCTATTTTTCTAACTTGTTTGCTTCATGTACACATTTAGGACATGTCAAGATTGTTACTATTTTGATTCTATAAAATACCGTATGCGGGGTAAATGTGGCTCCTAGGAGGGTAGATCTCAACATGCTTTAAGAGCAATCAGAAACTGAGCAACTTGATCAAAGATATAGATGTTATTAATGCATTAAATCAATATGGAATCACACCAATTGATCTATCAGATTCAAAAGATGCAACACATTTTGCTAGATATGTCTTTCAATCTTCTTAAGTGGATCCATGATCCATTTTATAAAAGAAGGAAGTGATTTTGGACATGCATCAATTCCAATCATAGATGCATCAAGTTCAATTTTGCATCTCTTAAATAATGAAGAAGAAATCAAGGCATGCCTGAAAGCATCATGAAACATATGGGGTAGTAGGAAGGAATAATCCAAGGTACTATTAGGACCCTCTCACCTTAACCCTATTAGAAAACCACACATCACACAGGATGGTGAGATTTTAGGTCAATGACATAGGTGAAATATGTTTTCCCACTAGGATCAAAGTGAGGAGACATTTATGTGTTACACATGATCAAAAGGTAAGCAAATGTTGTGGAGACTAGGTAGCAAATTCATGTGGGGCAACAAGCATTGTTATGGAAGCCATGAAGGTTGGGACAACAAGATGTATTCTCATGTCATGCAAGATAACATGAGGAATTGCTACTAAAGTGAATGCATGAATGATATGAGACACTAGTATATAACATACTAGTATGAGAAGGTATTCATGACAAAGCATACTTGTTTTCCGTGGGAAAGGAAACATGGCTATTTATTTTTAGTAATCTACCTGTGAGATCATGGTCAGAAGAGTGAAATGAAAAAATAAAAGGATCCATGACTTTCTTCCATCATGTGTGTGGAGGGGTAAACATGCTTAAGATAATTTCATTCATCATTATTCCTTGAGGAATTTAGTTAAACATATCAAAAAACGTGATAAATGAAAGTCATGTAGTGTTTTGTAGATTATGAATATGATAAGTTTGAAAGCATTCCAATCATTTCATATAAGTTATGCAATAGAGGCAAAGGTCATGACCAAATGATCTTATGTTAGAGTGTCATGAGTCTACAACTAGAGGAACATGGAGAAAAGATATGGTGAGCACATCATCACCCATGAATAAAGCCAGAAGCCACAAAATAGAACATAGCACCATAAAATAGTGAGCCATAAGCTTTGTAGAATGATAGTATTAAAACAATGTCATGAAATGAAACCAAGATCAACATTTGAATGCATCAAAAGAAGGGACAACCAAGCAGTCATGGAAGCTTTTCCCAGTGTGCAGCATGGGGCTTATTTTTTCCTAAACAAACATATTCGAAGGAAAAAAGAAAAGATACTCAAGAAACATCAACTCTATTTGAAACAGATAATGTTGCCATACAAAGTAGAATGGTAATTGGGAAAGGAAAGGGACAAGTGTCTTCTACTCTCAAATACTGGGCCATTGGCCAAAGTTGTAGACTCTACAAGTTGCCAAATGGTTTCCTCTGGAAATGATTCATCTAAGCATAGACAAAATGATTCAAAGAAGTACCTTGTCACAAATTATAACAGAAGCTCAAAAGTATTGAATGTAGATCATAATGATCAACCACAAATTTCATCTAAAATTTTTACAGTTTATGTGTTGTTGGCAATGATCTTATTGATTGAAATGGAGGAGCTCAATTTTGACAATGATCAAAGCATGAAAAAAGGAGACACTATGTAGAGTTTAAAAGGACAAGCATAATTACTAAAGTTGACAGTAGTATCTCAGAGAGACAGTGATAAGGGGGAAGGCATCACAATCATGAGTCATACATGAGGAGCAATTAGGACTATAGAATAAAGATCTCAATCCATTTTAAAGAGTGTATTTGAGTGCAACGATATAATTTTTCTTTTAGAGTAAACAAATTCAAAGCAAAAGTAGTGAAGGAAACCAACTATGCTACATCCATGCATACATGCTAAATTCAAAAAGATAAGGTCAACCTTGAAAATGATGACTTAAAGGAAATCATTTGATCTCTATGGAATTAGGTATTCATCAAACGAAAAGCATCCATTTCAATAAGTCATAACATAGGATTTTGTCTTTTCCAAGATCGTTGGATTAGAACTTACATTAAATGATCATTTTAGTGCTTACAAAGTATAGAAATAGATAATCACTCAAGAGAATAAAGTTGTAAGCATAGGTAGTGAAAGTGACAATGTGATAACCAATAATCTTACAGAGGGTAATTGAAGTTCCTAATCACATGAGAAAACCTTCTAGCTATTTTTTCGTGTAAAATCTAGAATTATTTTCTTCCCAAATTTAGAAAACCCATCTAGGCTTTGTCAAAAATCTATAGATACGAAGGGGTATGTGCAGGATTATCATGGAAAAAATAGGCTCTTAAGTGGCAAAAAATTCAGAAAAATCAGAGTTAGGCAACTTGAAGTAAAAATTTGAATAAGTTATCTATATTATTTCAAAAATATGTAAGAATAGAATCTGTAGAAAATTTAATGTAGTTTCTAAACTACTAGGTTTATTTAAAAAAAAAAAAAACTATTTGGTGAAAATTTGAAATTTCAATGCAGTAGTACTTAAATTTTAGGGAAAACATAAGTAGGTGTATGTCTAACCACCCTAACCACAATAAAATGATAATAGTTTTTTATAATCTAATTTTAGATAGAAGTAGAGGACTCGTGTCGAGATGTAATGCATATTTTTTTGTAATTTTTTTCTAAGTAAATAATTAATTATGAATTTTTTATTACAAATTTTAAAAAATATAAAAAATGTGTATGTCTAACCACCTTAACTTGGTCAAAACTTCATGAAATTCATTTTTTCTTTTTTTAAATCCTATAGTATGCAAAGCATAGAATGTGACACATGTTTCGGATTCAAAAAATGTGATACTGCTTGAAAGCAATAGATTTTTTTCAATTAGCCTATCGATCAAGAATTTAGTCATAATTCAAATAGAAAATGAATAATAATTATTTATTAAATTCAAAGTAAATCATAATTTATATTGGTAGAAAGTTGAGAATCTCCTTTAAAAACCCTTTTTGTTTCATCAATTTTGGGTTAAAAAAAATCGTTAGCCACATACCCTACTCATACCTATAATATTGCCACTTTTTGGCTAATCATGATCCTGCACATACCCAAAGAAGAATGGAAAGAAACCCATCTAGGTTTGAATAGAAAATACAACAAGCATGATAAAAACCCAAATTTCTCTCTACAGCCATGACCAAGGGTTGTTTTCTTCACAAATTACAAGAAAACCACTTGGGGGTTTTAAATTCAAATGCAGGAAAGGAAGATAGCTTTCAAATTTGTTTTGGTCTGTAAGCTCAAATTTGAGCTTTATTTGCAACAAAACTATGAGTTTTGAACAACCAGAAAACCCACATTGGGTTGTGCTTCAAAGTGCATCATATGTCAACGAAATGTGGTAGGTTTCTTTTAACACAAGAGCAACATGATGTTAACATTCAATTACAGAAGGATTTATCTACAGTTGATGAATCAAAAGAAAATTGTAATGAGTTGTTTTCAAAAAGAGAAATCAAAATGGAAACCCATTTCATGCATTTTTACAAGTTGTGGCTAAGTAGATCTCTATTTATGCAAAAGGAAGGTAACCCACTTGGAGTTTTTGGAGGAATTACAAATTTCTACAAAATGAACAAAAAAACCCACTTTATTTCAACAAAAAAAGTTGAGTTTCTTCAAAAAATCATGAACCCACTTGGTATTTTTGCATAACAATTCAAATACAAAAAATAATGGAGCATTCTTTCTATTATTCATGCATGTGGGTGCCATTTGCTAGAGAAACAATGAATTTTAGAATGGTTTGTTCCCGTCTTTGACATAGAAATGTCAATGAAAATGGAGGCCGAGCTCACAAGCCAAATATTCTACAGGAAGGCAAAAAATGGCAAGCAAGCAAACCAAAGTCATATGTTCATGGTTGTGGCCAAGAAGCATTTATCTTCATGAAAGCAACAAGAAAACAATATGGAGTGTCTTCATTCTCAAATGTAGAAAGAAAATAAGCATTTCATGCTTTATCTTTAAGTTGGAAACAAAATATAGCTTTCTCTTGCTCGAAATATGAAGACTAGAGTTGGCTAAAAGCTTACCAAAGCTTTTTGCTTTTTTTTCCTTCAACTTGAAGGTATTTTAATGGACCTTGTTCGAGCTTCATAGCTTCCTATTTGGTGAAGGAGGAATCATCATAGAATGTAAAACAACACAAAATGATCAAGAAAATACTACAAGCCGTGACCTAAGCATATGAAATGGCCTCCAAAAGGGTAAAAAAAATGCAGATTTTGTGCAACAAAAACCATTTACCTATTGTTTGATGTGTTTTCCTCAAGAAATCACCACAAAAACCAATGTCAAGGGCTCCATTTTTCTTTGTTGACTCAAACCCTCATGGCGGCATCATGTAAATTCTAGAATGGTCGACAATAGAATGATGATGTTTTTCCTCATCTTTTTTTGTTTTGATGATTAGGGTTTGACCTTATTCAATGCTGATGGGATTTTTCATCCAATGTTTTAAAAAATGAAACATTTGTTAATACATTATGGGTGTCGAACATGTGTTTATTGACTTAGGTACTTTATGTCGTAAGTTTTTTTGCATTTGTTTCAAAACATTGCTATGTCCTTCAAGCAATACAAACATATGGAGTGTTCCAGGTCATATCATATATGCCTTTGATTTTAGATCATGCATCATGTGCCTTGGAGACTTGGAATATGCTTTCCAACAAGTGTGGAGGTTGGCCATATAGGCCAAGCTTGAGCTTTTATGTTTCCTTTGGAAATCAGAGTATTGACCACATGTGGCCTTATAGTGCAGAATGAGAAAAGGTGAGATGATCATATGCCTTATTAACCTTATTAATGCTTTTAAAAGAATTTTAGTATTTCATTATTGTTTTTTGCATTTTTTCAAAACATTGAAATGTCATTTAAGTGATTTTGCTAATCACTTTGATATTTTCACTTGCAAATGAAAAGTAATACATATTGATGGTGGGCCCTCTTATTTTTGTGCTTTGAAATGTAAAATAACTTGATTAAGTGATGCATTATGAATTACTTAATCAAAATTATTATCTTTAATTCCTTTTGGAGTCTTGTGTTTTCAAAACACACATATTTCATGAGTCAAAGCTAGGAGACGAAATGATTGAACTGTAGGCATGAGGAGAGTGTGGGGGTGAGGCATTTGGCTGTTTTAGAAGATATCCTATTTGGGAGGCTATTTTTTCACACTTTTGGCATGACTATGGTCTTGGCTTGACTTTCCATCATTTTGGAGGCTTTTTGGAGTGACTTTAGAAGTTTATTTTTTGGCCTCATTGCTACATCCAACTAGAACCCTCTAGATGGACATGTGTGAGGGGTTTTTGGTGGGTTTTTTGCATAAGTATGTTCATTTTTTAGAATTTTGAGTTAGTTCTTTGTTTCCAGTAGCATGATAGCTTTGTTTTGGAGCTATTTTTCATGGAGCATTATTTTAACTCAGATCGACTTGTAATACAATAAGCACTTTGAATCAATAAAGTAGAGTATTTTTACCTTCTCATTTCATGTTTTTCATGTATGTTGTTAATGATTGATCAGTTTTTCTTGTGAGAATCTATCTTTCTATGCAAACTTGTCTCATGTTTAGGCATCTGTTTAACAAAAAATGTATGTTAACAGGTTATAAATTATGTTATTGAATAGTGTTACTAGTTGTGAAACCTCTATTTTCCTCCTAAAAGCCCTATTTAGAGACCTCCTTATAAATTACTTATGTAAAATACATTTTAAAATGAGTTACGTATGTTAAGTTTTTTTATACTGATTTGAATGTGATAGGTTGTCATCAGGTCCAGGTTGTTTGCGTGCATCACCTTAGTTATTTTCAGTATTAGGTTCATTTTCATGCAATCCTTACCCTTTATCCCAGAAATTAGTAGTTACGTGGCATAAAAAGTGGAAGCAAGCCCCTAATTTGGAGGTCTTCTTTTGAATAGGACACTGACAACCTAAAAGCAATCCCATGTTACATCCAAATCTGCTAAGTTCATTCACAACTTGGCATTAGGGCACAGATTTGGATCACTAACAATCCCATGATAAAGTATTATTAATGCTCATTAGTAAGCAAATTACCTTTTCATAATCAACAATTTTAAGTTCCTCAAATTCCATTTGAGACATCTATTCAAAACAAAAAGAAATTATTTCATCAAGATTTCCATTTATATCTACAAAATAGTTGGATTAACCTATCCAAGCCTAAGAAACTCAAATATATATTATTTTAGGTACAAAATTTCCTCATCCCAAGAAATAACCAACCAAGTAGATGATAATTTTTGTAGAAAAGTAATAGACTTTAAAAAAAAATTGGTCTAACTACAACATCTAAAACTACTACAAAAGAAGGACATATCAAATCATACACATATAACTACATCAAATATAACCTAGAAAATCCTTCTAGAATATAATTGGAAAAACCACTATTATATATTATCCAAATAATTAATATTACAAGTTAAGTTTGAACAATAACCTTAATTAGTAATGAAAATGCCAAAAATAGAAATTACAAGTAAAACATTGAATGAGTTATCCATAAAAAAATCAAAATGGTAGAATAAAATTTGTAAGAAATCAAACCTAGTTTATATAATACCTTTTTTATAATTTTAAATAAAAGTAGTGAAAATTTCATAATTCAAAGATAATTTAGCCTATTTTCTCAAAAGATAAAAAATACATGTCAATTTGACTAGCATATGCATGATAAAAATGAATCTTAAAAATTCAGATATAAATACAAGACACATGATTGGATGCAACACCTATTATTTTAATATTTTATATGTAAATATTTATTTATATCAAGAAAAATTACTACAATAGGTAACTTTATCTTGGTCCAAAATTATGAAATTCATGTTTTTTATAAAATGTGTAGCCAATCAAACGTAAAGAGTGATGCATATTTCACATTTTAAAAAGAATAAATGTTTAATGGTTAGGGATATTTTTTAGTATGTGTATATCATGAATAAATTATTCAAATTATAGTGAGGCATGTGTTGCATTATTATAATCTTGATAATTTCCTAGATATACCATTTTCATTTTATTGAATTTAAATAAAGATAAATTGTGTGACCATCATTAAGGATAAAGTCAAGAGAAATTGTTTAAAGATCACCTAGCACACTTTTTACATGGAAATGATAGTTTTGGTGTTGGGAATAGGATGTCATTTAATTTCAATCCTAAACATATTTCATGTATCTCCTAAGTCCTTTGAAAGTGTTCCCCAACACTAGGGTTAGAAAGAGATTAAATTTGAATGAAATGAGCATGTAAATTGACATTTGTAATTATTTCTAAATGATAGGAATATGTCAGGATTCCCAAGAAGAACTCCTACAAAATAGGAGCATATGGGATGCCCACATGGAAGGTGGGACCCACCTTGTTTAAGTTAATTTTTTGGAGAATTGATAACTCTTATGCAATGCATGTCTTGTTCCTACAAAATAGGGATTGATATTTACAATGTGTGGAGTGGCACTATCAGTTCAGTATCAGTTCAGTTTAGTTCAGTTATGGTTTAGTTATCTTCATTTGCATGTAGTTAGTTTGAGTTGCATGTAGTTGACTTCAATTGACTTGAGTTGTGTGACTAATGACTTCAGTTGCATGACATATAATAGGTAGATACTTTCAGTTAAGTGGAGATGATCAATCATGCAAAAATTTTGCATGAATTCATGGAGAGATATGTTTCAGTTAACTCAAATTGACTTGGGCCCACCTTGGGCGCCCAAGTTGGCATCTTTCAGTTAACACCTTTTGCATGAGAATATATTTACAAGGCTCAATTAAGTGGGCTCATTCTTCAATGCCAACTTTGAGAATAAGTTTGTAAGATATTTTCTTAACCAAAGTTCAGCTAAGTATTCAGTTTGGGATTCCCAAATTAATGGATACTTTAGTTTGACTTTGGATTTCATGGAAGAACTCTACTTGCACAATAATGGTACATATTTTTGTGAGGAGCTTTATCCTCTTATAATTTTCACAATAAAATGATAATATTATTTTATAAGATTTTAGATATAAGTAGAGGACTCATGCCCCAATGTGATGCATATTTTTTTGTAATTTTTTTCCAATTCAATAATTAATTATGATTTTTTAATTACAACTTTTTTAAAAATATAAAAAACTCATATGTCTGGCCACCTTAACTTGGTCAAAACTTCATGAAATTAATTTTTTATTTTTTAATACTATAGTATGCGAAGCATAGAATGTGGTGCATGTTTTGGATTCAAAAAATGTGATACCATTTGAAAGCTATAGATTTTTTTCAATCAACCTATCAATTAGGGCTTTAGTCGTAATTTGAATAGAAAATGAAAAAATATTACTTATTAAACTCAAAGTAAAGTATAATTTATATCAGTGGAAAGTTGAGAATCTCCTTTAAAAACCCTTTTTCGTTTCATCAATTTTGGGTAAAACAATAGTCGTTAGTGACATACCCATCATATTGCCACTTTTTGGCCCATCATGATCCTACATATACCCACTTGTGCATGTTTGAGGGTTGAATCATGGCATGGGATTTGTGGATTCATGTTTAGTCACATGGAATGCGATGGATAGCTTGTAATTGCAACAAATGTATGAGAGTTTATTGCAAGTTGTGAAAAAGGATTGTTGAAGGCAAGGAAGTATATCAATCAAGTATTGATACAATGTTATTGTAATCTTGTTCTAAGGTTAAATAATACAAGAACTATTGATTCTAGTGGTGGATTTTTTTCCCAAAAGGGTTTCTCCACGTATATATATTGTGTCACTTCTATCTTCTTGTCTTATTCTACAATCTTCTATCTCTTTCTACAATTGGTAAAATGAATTTAAACAGATTAATCATTTACAAAGAATTGTCAAAAAGAACACTTAATTATATCTTCAATCTCATAGGTTTTCAAGTTTAAAGCTACACTATAATATTACCTCCAATTTTTTCAACCTTTGTTATCAGAGCTAATGGTTGGTTAGAGTTTGGAACGCCTTTCTCTTAAAAGTTTGAAGGTTTTTTGGCTATAGTGGGAGCCTTTACTATTGAGTTATTATGGATTTGTAAAGGAAGTGTGTTTTATCTTCTTGGTTTAGAGATTATGGTTTTCTTGACTTTTTGGGAGCTATGTTGTTTACAATGGATTCTTTGATTGTGTTGAAGCCATGGATGATCTTCATTTAGGAGATAGTTATCATGATGTCATGGATAGCTTGGTTACATGTTGGAGCTTTTTAACAACGATGGTTTGATGCTTATCTTATTTCTATGTATAGCTTGGTATCATAGTTTAGTGGGAGCTTTGGTAGGATATGGTTATCTTCATGTGATTTGAAGAAGTTTTAACATTTTTTTTTGTGGAGGACCCTTAGAGTCTCTGGTAAAGGTGTTATTTTTCTTCCTTTGGAGAGGATGTAGTTTGTTTTGGTTTTGAGTATTAATCATTTACTTGGAGCTTCATGATTATGAAAGTTGCATTTGAAGCTGGCATGGATTGATTGGTGGGTGCTCATGGATACTAGAGAGACTTGGGTTAGGTTGGATATTTCTTATGTTAGGAGCTATGTGTTGGAATGGTAACTTGTTATAAAAAAAATTCAACAATAAAGACCGAGGAGCCTACACCTAGAAATGGATGTGAGTCCATCATAGACCTGATGATAAGGTTGTCTTTATTGAAATCCTATATTGCTTGGTGATGTAATGCATATGACAATCTTGTATCCCATTCTTGGTATACTTAGTAGATAAAATGATCTAAGAGGTGTTGCCCACCTAATTATTAGATGCATTATTTATATGTATCTTGTCTTCTCCTATGCATTAGTCTTGAAATTTTAATTCTAAGGTATTATTAAGAAGTAGATGCATGATTTTATGTATTTCCCTTGTTCTCCTTGCAATATTGAACTTGAGTTAGTTCTAAGGAATTGGGTAGGAGAGGTATGGGAGATAGTAAGTGGATTTGGTCATATTCCCTTATGTTGTGAGAATGTTTGGCTAAGTTTGATCTACTCTATGAGAGTTTTACATCTAAGTTATGCCATGTTTCATTATAATTTGAATGATTAGTTGTCGATATACTTTTTAGTTTGGGAGTGTTGAAGGAGATCTTACTTTACATAGTTTGGTACATGTTCATGTGGTACAAGAATATGGTTTGATTTGCAGGTTTTCTCTTTGTGGGAATATCATCTTCTTCTTGAAGGTTCTTATGTTATGAGAGATGTATTTTGTATATCATTGTATGCTTCTTTGACACTATGATAGTGGAGTTAGCCATATCCACTATGTGAAGTGCTATAGGAGGACTTGCTAATGTTGTGATCTTGTTTTCTGATTTGACATTACCTGTGCAGTGGAAGTTATAGAAGGCATATGTATTTTGTATGAGAGGGGAACCTCTCTTGGATAGATTACACTTTACTATAGTGAGTTACTTCAAAGGTTTTTTATCATATGTCTATGTGTGTTGTTCCCTTGGAGTCTTATTTTGTAGGATGGTGGATATATAGGGAATTGTTTGAAGATTGCTATCATGATGTCATGTACATTTTGGATACACAGGTTTGGTGTGAGCTTATGACAGTGATGTGGTTTTGGTTGTGTGCATCATCCTGCCATGGGTTGCTCAGTATCATAGTTTAGTGGGAGCATTTAGCAATGATGCAAATCCATTGTTGATTTTGGATGGCTATCTTACAGATAAGTTCTCTTGGTGCAGGAAGGCCATTGGCCTTGAGTCTTGTACTTCATTTATAATAATGATTCCTTGTTTAGAATAAGTGAAATGTATAATTTCAAGTGGGAGAATGTTGGGATTAGGATGCCATTTAATTGTGATCCTAAACATATTTCATATGTATCTCCTAAGTCCTTTTAAAGTGTTCCCCAACACTAGGATTAGAAAGAGATTAAATTCGAATGAAATGAACATGTAAATTGACATTTGTAATTATTCCTAGAAATGATAGGAACATGTGGAGATGCCTAAAAAGAGCTCCTACAAAATATGAGCACATGGGATGCCCACATGGAAGGTGGGACCCACCTTGTATAAGTTAACTGTTTGGAGAATTGATAACTCTTATGTAATGCACATCTCATTCCTACAAAATAGGGATTGATATTTACAATGTGTGGAGTGCCACTATCAGTTAAGTATCAGTTCAATATTAGTTTAGTATCAATTCAATATTAGTTCAGTTTAGTTTAGTTCAATTTTAGTTAAGTTAAGTTAAGCTAGGTTAGGTTAAGTTAAGTTAAGTTAAGTTAAGTTAAGTTATGGTTCAATTATCTTCAATTACATGTAGTTAGTTTGAGTTGCATTTAGTTGACTTCAGTCGACTTGAGTTTCATGATTAATGACTTCAATTTCATGATAGATAATAGGTAGATACTTTTAGTTAAGTGGGGATGATCAATCATGTAAAAAATTTGCATGAATTGATGGAGAGATATGTTTCAGTTATCTCAGATTGACTTGGGCCCACCTTGGGTGCCTAAGTTGGAATCTTTCAATTAACACCTTTTGCATGAGAAGATATTTACAAGGCTCAGTTAATTTGGACCATTCTTGGGAACCAACTTTGACGATAAGTTTGTAAGATATTTTCTTGACCAAAGTTCAGTTAAGTCTTCATTTTGGGATGCCAAAATTGATGGAGACTTTGGTTTGACTTTGGATTTCATGGAAGAACTCTACTTGCACAATAATGGAATATATTTTCGTGTAGAGCTTTATCCTCTTGTAATTTTCAACTCTTTGGAGTTTACAATGTTCATAATTATCTATTTAATTGCAACAAGTTGAAGAGAGTTTAAAACACAACAAAATTGTAAGTTTGCATGTTGAGATTGTGCATGTGTGAAGGTTTGAAGCATGACATGGGATGTGTGGATTCATGCTTGGTCACATGGAATGTGATGGATAGCTTGTCATTGCAAGTTGTGAAGAAGGATTGTTGAAGACAAGGAAACATATCAATTAAGGATTGATATAGTATTATTGTACTCTTGTTCTAAGGTTAAATAATACAAGCACTATTGATTCTGGTGGTGGATTTTTTTACCGAAAGGGTTTCTCCACGTATATGTTGTGTCACTTCTATATTCTTGTCTCATTCTTCTACAATCTTCTATCTCTTTGTATAATTGGTAAAATGAATCTAAACAGATTAATCATTTACAAAGAATTGTGAAAAAGAACACTTCATTAAATCTACAGTCTCATAGGTTTACAAGTTTAAAGCTACACAATATTTCCTCCATTGTTTTCAACATTTGGGACTCTCAAGCCTAATTCCAATGCAATTGAAAGGAATTTTCATGATACAATTTTTAAATGGGAATGAAAATATGTTTCTTCAAAATACATTTTTAACAAAATAAAAATCTTCTCTTAACTGACTTTACCAAAATATAGAATAATTAAAATAATACACCTAAAATAAATTTTCATATTTTGTCTAAAAATTTCATGCATTTTTTAT
>VDFB02000017.1:79131150-79146879 GCA_007258455.2 Sequoia sempervirens
TCCACCCACCCACCTTCCCACTCTACTTATCTCTATCTAACATATCCCTATCTACCTCTCTCTATCCCTCCCTCCTTCTCTCCCTCTCAATCTCTCCACATTCCTCCTTTGCTTTATACTTCTCTCTTTATCACCTCTATCTCCTACCCTCTTTACTTTTCCCTCTCCCTCTCTCTCAATATCTAAAACCATATATCAAATATCATAAATCCTAATCCCTAGACCCTAAAACCTACACCCTCAACCCTCATCCCTATACCCTCAACCTTACAACCTATACCTTGAACATTATCCCTCATCCATAAGAGTAAACCTTAAACCCTACACTCAATATTGTACCCTAAACATCAATTGTATGAAAAAATGCCTCAAATAAATGGGGTATCATAGTGATGTATCACTATCAGACCCCATTTCTTTGAGGTAATTTTTCATACAATGAGCACTACCTTGTTAATGCATCATTGTATTAGCATTGAAAAGGTAGCGACATCACCGTCAGACCCCATTTCTTTGAGGAATGTTTTCATACAATGAGTACTACCTTGTCAATGTGTCAATGCGGTAATAGTGTCAAGGTAGTGCTCATTGTGTGAAAAAACATCATGTAGTGAGACCTCATTTCTTTGAGCCATTTTTTCTTACAACAAGCACTACCTTTTCAATGCATCAATATGGTAGCAATGAAAAGGTAGTGCTCGATGTATGAAAAAATACATCAAACAAATGGGGTCTCACAATGATGTACATCACCATGAAACCCCATTCTTTGAGGTATTTTTTCATAAAATAAGGACTAAGCTCACTACATGTTCAATGCATCAATGCGGTAGCATTGACAAGGTAGTGCTCATTGTATGAGAAAACATCATCGTGACACTCCATTTCTTTGGGTTTCTACAAGGCGAGAAATCCTAAAAGGTTGCTATCGGGAAATTCATGCCTTGAAATGGGCTTCCCACTCAACCATATTAAGGTTATACCTCCTGATAACCTTAATAAGGTGCCACAAAGACAATGTCATTTTGTGCTTCATGAGACAAGCAAATCTTTTTATTCTTAAAACTCATGAACAAATGCAATGGCACCATAGGCATGCAAGTTGTGTTATGCAAGGTGACCATGTAAATGCCAAATGCAACATGCAAAAGAATGTTAAAATGAGTCTTGCTTAGTTCATGTGAGGTCTATAACTTAGGGAACACTATATCTAATGTCTCCAAGAGAGGACCAATCAAATAATAGAATATTCACAACTTAGGAGATGCAATGCATTGCATTAGGCCACTAAGAGGAATGCAATATGCTAAGAGAGATCATGCTCATGGAATACATCACACCCAATGTCATCCAAAAAGTGATAAATGCATCGTATAAAGTAACAAGGTTGCACTAAGAACTGGGAAAAAGAAAAATGCAAAATGAATTATGCCAATGTATGCCCCCACTTTAAAGGAATTGCTACACGCAATTCTATGAGCAATTACTTTAAAGTAGTGAAGGAAAAATGAAAAAAAGAAACAAGACATGAGGGCCAACTTGGAAAAAGCTTCTTCCACTTCATACATTTCTAAGTAAGGCTACATCATGCAAAGGAAAAATGAACAAAAGAAAGAGGAGTTTCCCCCAAAAACAAACATACCAAAAACATAAGGGATCTATGGATTTGGGTTCAATATGTTCATTCTACAATGTTTTTATTAAAGAGCTTGGAACTATCATCATTCCCCAAATACACATAGAACTGGAAGAATGAAACAAAGAGAGCAAAAAAAAAAGAAAAAGATAGTCCATTTTGGGTCAACATGGAAGAGACATTGTGGTCTTAATGCTTTGCATCATCCCTAAAAAGAAAACAAAAGAGAAAAGAAACTAAAAAGGCACAATAAAAGGGAAAAGCTTTTGGGTCAACATGAAGGAGACATTGCAGTCTCGATGCCTTGCATCATCCCCAAACGGAAAACACAAAACAAAAGAAAAAAGGAAAAGAGAAAGACCTTTTGGGTCAACATGGAAGAGACATATGGCATCTCTACACTTTGTGTAATCCCCAAAAGAAAGAAAAAAAAAAAAGAAAAAGGAAAAATAAATGTACAAAACAAAGAAGAATGAAGGTACAAATAAAAGAATCTCACAAAGAGAGGAGAACATCAAACATCGCATTATAGGGGAACACGATATGCACATAAAAACTTAAAAGAAAAATAAAATAAAATAAAAATGCAAAAGGATAGAAAGGCGAATGCAAGTCAACCATCTAACAAGTCATCTGCCTCTCACTCATGTTCAGTGTATTGTGAGGGCGGTTGACTATCCAATAGGATAATTGCAAAGGCCAAGCTAGGGGAAGTACCAAGTTCTACACTTGTATGAGTGTTGTCATTTAAGCTCATGGAAGAGGAAATTAATGTATTCAGATCATTATGCACCTCTTCATTGATTTTAGAGATCTCATCATCATCATCATCTAAATTAATCATGATGGGAGGGTAGAGGGTAATTTCCAATGAAGAGTGTATCAGGAGTTGGGGTTGTATTGGATCATTTTGTTGTGATTGCAGAGGGTCATTATTTGTTTCTTTTGTCAAAGGTGGAGGTTGATTTTATTTATTGTTTCCAGTTTGTAATTGACAAGCAAGGAGACAATGTTGACACATATGCTCCCTAGCCCTAGAGTTTCTTTTCAGCCTATTTTGAAGTTGTGTAGGTGTAAGAGTGGGTTGATCCACCATAGGCTCCTATTCTTCCCCAAGGGGAGGAATAGAATGAACCATAGGAGGTGGGTCAATCATTTTCTCTTTTTCTTTATAAAATTGTTTTATGTGAGGGGGCGTGATGGGGTAGGTTTCATTATCTCATGTACGTTTGGATAAGGAAGGTGAAGTGTTTAGTGGTGGTTGATCTAGATTTGTTGGTTCAAGTTCAGGTTTAGGTTGAAGCATTGTCTCATTAAGGATTGGAGTGTTGGAAGTGGATGGGGATTGGTTATGGAGGGACAATTTGAAAATTTTCTTTGCTTTAATTTTTTGATAAGCAATGAGAAATAAGTCTTTGTGAGGTGTTATGGGCACCATGGGCTTTGGCCAAAAGGCTTCTAAGGAGAAGTTTCATTTAGAAGACAAAGGGTTAAAGCCACTATGGTTAACAGTGAATATTTCATTGTCATGAGGAAACTTTAAACTTTTATGTATGACTAAAGGAATAACTTTCATCAAGCAAAGCCATGGATGGCCTAGCCATAGATGAAACTGATTCAATTGTGGAATGATAGAGAATGTAACATCCAGTGTCTTAGGTCCTATTTGTAATGATAGAATGATCTATTCGACCATAGAGCACATGAAACCATTATGTGTTTTGATCCATTCTCTTGGTTTTTCATAGTTATCTCGATAAAGATCATGTAATACAAAAAATTCATCAGTGATCACATTCTCACCATAGGCGGGATCTATTTTTAGAAGAGAAAGTAATATCAATATTTTTCTTGGGTGGGTCCTTATGAGGGATAACGTCTATCTCTCCTACCAGATCATCCATAGGTTTAATAGAAGTGGTATGTGGAATGGGATCAGGATGTTCAATCTCTTTATGAACAATCATCACATCATTTTTTTGAGTTTCATTAGCTTTGAAAAATGACACATTATGTTTAGGTATAGGATTGGTAAAAATTTGAAAATTTTTATTGGGTGGAGCAACAAATGTATTGCCTTTAACATTAACATTTGAAATGGATAGACAACCAGAATAAATGAGGTCTTGCACTATGTATTTAAAACGTTTACACTTTTTTGTGTCATGTCCATTTTGTCTATGATAATGACAATAAGCGTTAGGTTGAAAGGTTGGAGGAAAAGGTTTATTTGGATCTAATGGTTTAACAATAGGTAAAAAAATCATTTGTTACTATATAAGTTGGGTCATTATGTTATGGAGAGTGTCTGGTAATGGTGTAAGCTATCATTTTGGATCTCCATAGCTATAAGGTATCACGGATTTAACGGATGCTACTTGGTTGTTGACGGGTTGAGGTAGTTGTTGAGGAGGGGGGTTGAATTGTAAGAACCCTTTGCTTCATTTTTGAAATGGTTGCAAGTTGTTTGAAGTGCTACAATCATATTTTTCAGTTCAGTTGGAAGTGGACTTTGCATCACGACTACTAACCAAATTCTGATAGTCACAAAGGGTTGTGCACAAGTGCATGAAAGAAGGAAATTTCATCATGGTCAATCTATCCTGAATGTGATATTGTAAATTTTCAATGAACATCTTTTGGAGACGTAGATTAGGAATCTTAACATCAAGTTGGGCATAAAGTGAGTGATATCATGAGATGAAATTGGTTACCTTTTTGTTTACATTTTTCTTACATATCATTAAATCAGCCAATGTATTCTTTGGAGTCACATGCACTTGAAAATGACCTATGAATGCATCAACTAGTTCATTGAATGAACTAATTGAATTATTGAGTAAGGATGAAAACCATTCTATGGCAGTGTCTTTTAAAGTCCTAGGAAATAGTTTATCCAATAGTTTATTGTCTAGAACAAAGTCACTACATAAGGTTGTGTAAGCATTAACATGATTAGTAGGATCACCCTTTCCTCCATACTTCTCAAATCTAGGCATTTCTATTCCCTATGGCATCGATGTTCTTAGGATTTCCAAAGATAGTGGGCTGCTACAAACATAATAGGTAGGTGGTTCATTCTAATTTTGGTTGATGGTGGATAATTGTTTTTGCATAGAGGAGATGGTTTGGAAAAGATGTGTGATGAGGGGGTCAGTGTGAGTGGTATGGAGTGGAAGAGAAAATGGTGATGGCATGTATGTAGTGGTAGGGAAAGTGAAGGGAATGCTAGTGGATGGTATGGTGGAAGAGTAGAAAACATTCGATGCCACAAAAGAAGTAGGAATGCTAGCAGGAATAGTCAAGGAAGGAATCATATTGTTAACATGTTGCATTGTGGTTGTGACTTACAAAGTGGTGTAGGTAGGTATGGATTCCACTGTGAAAGGAGGAGTCATAATTCCTCCTTGACTAACCATAGTGTTTGTTGGTTGGGATGATTTTGCTATAGCAAAATGGCCCCTTGTCATTTTCTTGGCCTTTTAGGTCTTGTTTCATGGTATTTGATATATTTTGATTTGATTTTATGTTGCAACATGGCTTGAAAAAGCATATTTAGGTACTAATATTCAAATAATGATGTCTTTTGAAGGTGTTGTGAAGTATTGTAAGACATTTCTACATTCTTCTAGACTCTATTCATTACAATTCACCTAAAAATCACCTTTTTACACATCATCAAGCCCTATTTTGAAGTGTTGTAAAGTCTTGTAAGAAGATTTCACACTTTGCTAGGAATAACTTCACTATTTATCTCTTCTTATGACTTAATTGACCCCTTTATGCCCTCATATTCTTTAATTAAGTGTATTTTTGGATATTATTCCAACAAATAACATTAAGTGAAACTTAATTCTGGACACTTTTTTTTAGGTCCAAGGTTGGACCCATTCACCATGGGTGGTGAATGAATCCCCCTTGGCCCCAAATTCAAAATATTTTAAATTTCTTTTTAGGATTTTATTAAAAAATCACTTGATGTTGGCCTGTGATGAGGTATGAACGGGAAACTAAAACACAAGATTGTATAAATAGGCATTTTTCATCTCATTTTACATCTCATACAATCTCATTCATCAAGCAATCTCATACAACCATTCAAGCACTCTAAAGAATCCATTGACATTACTTTAGACTTGCATTATCAAGGGTTTGGTGATTTAATAACACTTGCATGTTATTATTTTATCTTTCCTTTGCATTTCATTATTCTATTAAGGGTTTGAATACTTCAAGTGGGGTTTGACCAAGGAAAACCCCTATTTGCTAACCCTCAACCATTTTCCCCTCTTGCATGTGTATTTGCAGACTTAGGTATGCAGGTTTATCAAGAATTTATGTGTTGAAAAGTGGAAAGAAAATTCAACTAGGTGTTTCAATTCAACTTAAGTATATTTCAAGCTTGAAGATATTTTTCTATCTATTTCTCATAGAACTGACTTCAGTAACCCGGCAAGTGAACATTTCCAAATCTAGTGTCGTAGAGTTGTCTTCTGATTTTCCAAAATTTTGGGAGAGGAATAATTCACCATTAGTGGTGAATGAGTCCTACCTTAGCACTAAAAATTTGAGTTTTGTCAGATTTTGCATCCCAACTATCAAAAACTAGTTCCTGACACTGTTTTACCAGGAGGAGGATTAATTCACCACCCTGGATGAATGAGTCCCACTATGAAAAATTAGTACTTTTCATTAGCATCTAGAACACTCTAGAATCATCACAATTCATCCATGTGCACTCAAATTCATCCCTATACCTTTTGTTTTGCATTATTTCTTCATTTACATAGCTTGAATTACACTTTTGCATTCATTTTCATTCATTTAGATCAATTAATTACATTTAGTTTACTTCATTTAGGCATAACAACATCACACATAACATTAATTGAATGAACCCCATGCTTTTTTGGGTCCTATCTCTCTCCTTTTAGGTGAAAAACCCTAGAAGAGATAGAGTTGTCCATAGTGACCCAAAAATCTACGGTTCATTTTGGTGAACCCAAATTTTGAACAATTTAGATTTTTGATTTCATTCTCATATTGCATCCTGGTTTCCATTTTCATTAACATTCAATTAGAACATTGCTTTATTATTGCATTCTAGGACTTTCATATTGCATTAGTGAAAACTTCATTTAGATTTCATTTTTGCATTGCATCTCATTGAAAAATCAAAAAATATGCATTTTGCATTTGTACTTGCATTCTATAGAGAATTTAAATCATTTTAAAAATTTTGAAAACACAAAAAACATTGCATCCTTAGACTCATTCACCACCCTGGGGGAATCAGTCCCTCTGCACTTTTTAGATAGTATTTCTGGCATTTTTTTGGCATTTTCCTACATTTTTGTTTTCTGTAGTTTTTTCTCTATTACAATTAGCATTCTTTTTGTTATTTGCATTTAAACATCTTAGATTACCTTGCATTTGACTTCAACCCATCCTTTGTGGTACTTGTATGAGTGTTTGGTGTCATTTTGATAATACTTTAGTGAGAAGAAGTTCTAGACTCATGGCTTCCCATGATAGCACTTTTGTTGTGGACATTGGGATCTCAAGAGCTCCTACTCCTGGTATAGACAATGGTGCATTAGGCATTGATTATACCACTTACATGCCTTCACCCTTCCATCCAATGAATTTTGACACCCAAAACAACACTCTTCCTCAAGAAAAGGTCATTAGTATTCATGAAGAATTTGCACATTTACAACAAGACTTGACACTTGAAAACATTTCCCAAACTACCATACCTGCCATTAATAATCTTCATCATTTGATTGAAAGTGTTGAAGGATTGCAAGTGATGAAGAAAATTGTTGAGATTTACAATAAACATGCCTCTTCCAATACCCAATCCACAAACATTCATGTGAGCCAAGGAGGACCTTCAATTCCTCCCCCTTCAACCATAGCTTCTATACCAACTTATACCAATCCGCAAGTCGCTACAACTATGCAATAGGTTAGTTATATGGATCCTTCCTCTGCAATTCTACCTAAAATTCCTACCTCTCTTGTGGCATCAAAAGTCCCTTCCACCACCTTCACACCCCTTAGTATTCCTTTCACTTCACCTAACATCCCTTACACTCCATCACTATTTTCTCTTCCATCTCAATCTACATACCCCGATCCCATTATTACACAACTCCTTACTACAGTTTCTTCCATGCAACATCAAATTTCCAACATAATCCAAGGTCAATCTGCTCCACCCACATATCATTTTTCGTAGTAGTCCCTTATCCTTAGAAATCTTACGTACCCCGATGCCACAAGGGATAGAAATGCCTCAGTTTGAGAAATATGGAGGAAAAGGAGATCCTATCAATTATGTTAATGCTTAAACATTATGTAGTGATTTTTTCCTTGATGAGGGACTCTTAGCCAATCTTTTCCTGAGAATCTTGAAAGATATTGCATTAGAGTGGTTTTCCAACTTGCCTAATCATTCCATTCATTCTTTTGATGAACTTGTGGATGATTTCATAAGTAACTTCCAATTTCACATGACACTTAAGAAAACAATGGTTGACCTCATGCGACGTAGACAAAAAATAGATGAGAAGTCACAGATTTTATCTCATGATACCAATTCTTACATGCCCAAATTGATATTAAGATTCCTGATGTGCATCTACAAAAGATGTTTATTGAAAACTTGTACACACATCTTTAGGATAAGCTAACTATGATGAAATTCCCTTTGTTTATGCATTTATGCACAACCTTGTGTGAATATCATAACTTGGTTTCAAGCTGTGATTCAAAATCCACTGAGCACTAAGTTGAAAAACTAAACACAGCAATCAAAACAATCAAAACAATCAAAACTTTTGTAGACCAAATAGAGGCTTTTCACAATTTAATCCACCTCCTCGACAACAACAATAATCAACCCAATAAAATCAAAATCAAGTGGTAGCTGTTAAGCTAGCGGTGCCTTAACATTATGGGGACCCCAACAAAAAATTTACTCCCCTACCCGACACCCTCCATAACAAAATGAACAAATTAATTCAACACTGCATGCTCACTTTTCCACCCATTTGACCACTTGATCCAAATTAGCCATTACCACCTACACTAAAACCTAATGCTTATTATCATTTTCATCGCCAAAATGGACATGACACTAAAAATTGCAAGCATCTAAAACATTTAGTTCAAGACCTCATTGATTTAGGACATTTAACCATTATGGGTGTTAATGATAAAGGTAATAATTATGTTGCCCCCCCTAACCATAATTTACAAATCCACACCAATGCTATGCCTAAACACACTACTTCATTTGTCAAGGCTAGTGAACCTTCCAAACTCGATGTAATCACAGTTGATAAAAATTATGAAGAACACAATAAAACTCCAATTGTTACCCAATATCATCCTATGGATATACTTGTGGGTGCAATAGACGTTATCCCTCGAAAGGGCCAAACCACTAAATCTCTTGATATCACTTTTTCTACTAAATAAATATTACAAAAACTTCTTGATGGTCCTCTCTACATAGCTGGAATAATCTATGATAATCCCACTAATGGGATATTAATAGATCACACTTGTGGCGAGAAGGTGATCACAAAAGAGTTTCTTATATTACATGAGCTATATCAAGATGATTATAATAAACTGACTGCATGGATCAAGACACATACTAGTTTTGCATGCCCTACAATCGAATCAATCACACTCCCTTTACAAATAGGACCTATAGCTTTGGAGGTAAAATTTTCAATTATTCCACAATTTGACCAATTTCGTTTGCGGCTAGGCCACCCTTGGCTTCACTCAATGAAAGTAGTCTCATTAGTTTTTCACAAGTGTTTGAAGTTTCCACATAGAAATGAGGTATTCATGGTACACCATAGTGGCTTTAATCCTTTATCTTCCAAAGGTAATTTCTCATTAGAAGCCTTTTGGCTTGAACCCATGGAACCCATTACATCTCGAAAGGACTTCTTTTTCATAGCATATCAAAATTTCAAAGCTAATAAAATAATTGAATTATCTCTTCGTGGCATGTCCCCATCCACTTCCACAGCTCCCATCATAGATTAAACTATTTTTTAACTTGAATCAAACATTGAGAAAGCCATACAAACTTTTGAACAACCACCCTTATACATTTCTCTGCCATCATCTAAATGACTAAGAGAAACTAAAACTAATCCTACCATACCTCCTTGTGTTAACCAAGTGTATAAAGAAAAAGAGAAAGTGGTTGGCTCATCTTCTTTAGCTTCTTCTATTCTTCCTTCTATGGAAGTAGAAGAATCTATATTGACTCAATCTACTCTTACACCTCAACAACTCCAAAACCGCATTAACAAAAATCATGCTACTAGGGAACATTGGTTTCGTCATCATCTCCTTGCTCGTCAATCTAGTATCTAGAAGAAAACAAAGACAATCTACCTCTGCCTTTGACAAAAGCAATAGATGACCACCCTGCCTCTCCTAACCCACCACCTGATAATCCAATCCAAAATTCACAACTTGAACCAATCCAACAACCAATTTTTTTTACACATCTGTCTTTATAAATCACCCTTCGTCCTCCCGTTGTCACTAATATTGATGATGGTGACGATGTGGAGATTGCCAAAATCGATGAAGAAACACACAATAATTTAAACTCTCTATTCACATCCACAATGAGCTTAAAAGATAAATCCTCTTCATCAAGTGAAGAACTTGGTACCACTCCTAGTTCGACACTTTCAATTCTCCCTTTGGATATTCAACCGCCCTCGCATTATACTGAAGATGATTGGGAGGTGAATGACTTGTTAGATGGTTGACTTGCACTCACCTTTCTAAGCCTTTTTCTTGTTTCTTTTTATTTTTCTATCATGTGTGTATCGTGTTCCCTTGTGATGTGTGTTTGATGTTCCCTATCTTTGTACACTTCTTCTATTCGTACCTATATTCTTCTAACCATTATTCCTTGTCTTTTCTTTTCTTTTTTGTTTTTCATTTGGGGATGACGCAAAGCATAGAGACACCCTATATCTCTTCCATGCTAACCCAAAATGTCCTTGTCTTTTCTTTTGTTTTGTGTTTTTTGTTTGGGGATGATTCAAATCATAGAGAGGGTATGTGCAGGATCATCATGGAAAAAACATGTCCTTAAGTGGCAAAAAATTCAAAAAAAGTAAAGTTAGGCAACTTGACATAAAAATTTGAATAAGTTATCTATATTATTTCAAAAATATGTAAGAATAGAATCTATAGAAAACTGAAAGTAGTCTCTAAATTACTAGGTTTATTTTAAACAAAAAAAATCTATTTGGTGAAACTTTAAAATTTTCATGCAGTAGTACTTAAATTTCAGGGAAAAAAAAGAAGTAGGTGTATGTCTAACACCCTTAGCACAATTAAATGATAATTTTTTTATAATATTTTAGATATAAGTAGAGGACTCATGTCAGGATGTGATGCATTTTTTTATAATTTTTTTCCAAATAAATAATTAATTATGAATTTTTTATTACAAATTTTTAAAAATATAGAAAACTTGTATGTCTGACCACCTTAACTTGGTCAAAACTTCATCAAATTTATTTTTTATTTTTTTAATCCTATAGTATGTGAAGCATAGAATGTGATGCATGTTACAGATTCAAAAAATGTGATATCGTTTGAAAGCTCTAGAGGTTTTTCAATTAGCCTATAGATGAGGACTTTAGTCATAATTCAAATAGAAAATGAATAATAATCATTTATTAAATTCAAAGTAAAGCATAATTTATATTGGTGGAAAGCTACGAATCTTCTTTAACAACCCTTTTCATTTCATCAATTTTGGGGAAAAAAAAAGTCATTAGCTGCATACCCTACACATACCCATAATATCACCACTTTTTGGCCCATCATGATCCTACACATACCCGAGACACCCTATGTATCTTCCATGTTGACCCAAAAGGTATTTCTCTTTTTTTCTTTTTTTTTTGTGTTTTCTATTTGTGGATGACGCAAAGTGTAGAGACACCCCATGTCTCTTCCACACTGACCCAAAAGGTCTTTTTCTTTTTTTTTCTTTTTTTGTGTTTTCCTTTTGAGGATGATGCAAAGCATTGACACGGAAATGTCTCCTTCATGTTGACTCAAAAGATTTTTCCTTTTCATTTTCTTTTCACTTGTGTTTTCCTTTTGGGGATGATGAAAGGCGTTGAGACCACAATGTCTCTTCCATGTCAACTCAAAACATACTTTCTTTGTCCTTTGAATTTTTTTTTCTCTCTTTGTGTCATTCCTCCAGTTCTATGTGTATTTGGGGAATGATGACAGTTCTGAGCTCTTCCATAAAAACATTGCAGCAATGAACATACTGACCCCAAATCCATAGATCCCTTATGTGTTTGGTGTGTTTTCTTTTATGGGGGGAAACTCCCTTTATTTTTCTTTCATTTTCCTTGACATGATATAGCCTAGCTTTGAAACATATGACTTGGCATAGGGGTTTCCAAGTTAGCTCTTGTGTAGGACTGATTTCTTTTTTCTTTTTTCTTTTCTTCTCTACTTTCAATTAATTTCTTACAGAACAATGTGTAGCAATTCCTTTAAAGTTGGGGCCATACATTACCATAATTCATTTGCATTCTTGGTTCCTAGTGTAGCCTTATCATTTGCGAGATGCATTTGTTACTTTGTGGATGACAATGGGTGTGATGTCCTTCATAAGTGTGATTTATCTCAAAATATTGCATTCCTTTTGGTGGCTTGATATGATGCATTGCATCCCCTAAGTTGTGAATATACTTCTCTTTGATTGGTCCTCTCTTGAAGACATTAGACACAATGTTCCCTAAGTGACTGACCTTGCATAAACTTAACAAGACTCCTTTGAACATCTTTTACTTTTTTCATTTTTTCCACCTTGCATAACGTAGCTTGCATTATTGTGGTACCCCTTGTCTCTTCGTTCATAAGCATTCTTCTTTGTGGCACCTTGTTAAAGTTATCAACGAGCATAACTTTAACATGGTTGAGTGGGAAGCCCACCTAGCGGCATGACTTTTCCCCTAGAATTTTTTTTTTTGTGTGATTTCATACCAACTAGCATATGTATCTTACCTTTTTGGGCCTTCTCACCCCAAAGACAACTAGTTATGTGGCTCTAGAGAGAGTACATTTGGGATTTCTTACCCAGTGGACCATCCTGTGTTATGTCACCCCAAAGTGAGTACACATTCTCTTGTAGCCTATATATTATTCACAACTAGTTGGATTAGTGATTGAAGCTTCATTCAATTCATTTCAACACTTGTGTGTTCCTTTGTTCTTATGTTTAGTTTCCCATGGGATCTTCATCCTGGGAGCTTGATCATCTCTCTTGATTGTTGTATTCCATCTTATTAACATAAGTGCATTTGAACCCTCCTCTTAATGTTCATGGATACTTTAGTGTGAGTTTAAATTTGGTTCATCCTCTTACTAAATGGCCCCTTGTGAGTTTGAATGTGTCATAGAAAAATGGCCCTTTGTCATTTTCTTAGCCTTTTAGGTCTTGTTTCATGGTAAATTTGATATATTTTTCTTTGATTTTATGTTGCAACATGGCTTGGACATGCATATTTAGGTACTAAAATTCAAATAATGTCTTGTGAAGGTGTTGTGAAGTGTTGTAAGACATTTATACATTCTTTTAGACTCTATTCATTACAACTCACCTAAAAATCACCTTTTTACACATCAAGTCCTATTTTGAAGTGTTTTAAAGTCTTGTAACAAGATTTCACACTTCCCTAGGCACAAATTCACTATTTATCTCTTCATATGACTTAATTGACCCCTATAATCCCTCATATGCTTTAATTAAGTGTTGAAACATAGATTTTACGAACCCGAAATGCTTGCTCTCTTCCTAAATTTTCCACCTAGAAAGAGAGAGATTTAGGTTCACTAAAATTCTTATGTTCATTCAAATAAGGACATGTATGATGTGATATGATGTAAAATAACTAAAGTAAATGCAATTGACTGATTAAGATGATCTAAAATGCATGCAAAACTAAAATTTATGCCTTGTTTGAAAACACAGTGTGATATGTAGAAACTATGAAATATGAAGAGATAGAAAGAAATATGCAAAACAGAAAGTATAGGGTCAAATCTGAATGCACCTAGATGATGTGTGAGCTTTCTGGAATGTCTAGAATGCTAATGAAATTTTTTTATTTTTCACAATGGGACTCATTCGCCAAGGGTGGTGAATCAATCCTTTGACTGTTGAAAAAGTGTCGGGAACTAATTTATGATAGTTGGGTTCAAGTGATTTCTGAAAAAATGTAGATTTCCAAATTTCAAGTGGGACTCATTCGCCAAGGGTGGTGAATCAATCCTCTCCAATATTTCTAAAAATTTGAGGGTCAACACTGTTACTCCAGATCTAGTAATGACTAAATATTAGGTTGTTGAGGTTAATTCTGTAGAAAATGGGCTGAAAGTCACTCAAATTACTTGAATAGATGATGAATTGATTTGAAGATCCTAGTTGACTTGAAATCCACTTTTCAACACCTTTAAATCTTTCAAATCTACAAAACAAAGGGCCGCAAAGACACATGCAAAGGGGAAAAATGTTGGGGGATTAGTGAATAGGGGTTTGCCTTAGTCAAACCCCGCTTTAGTAATTAAACCCAATTGAAATGAATGGCATGCAAGGGAAATGATAAATGAATAGCATGAAATTATTATAAACCTACCACATCCTTGAATATGCAAATCTGAAGTGATGTCAAAGGCTGCTCCAAAGTGCTTGAAAGTGCTTGAATTGAAGATGCAAAATGCTTGAGTGCTTGAATGCTTGAATATGGAGATTGTAGGAGATTACTTGAATTAGGAGATGTAAAATGAAGTGAAAAATGCCTATTTATACAAATCTTGTGCCTTAGTATCCATTCATACCTCATCACAAGCCGACATGAAGTGAAATTTTAGAAAAATCCCAAAAGAAATTTGAAACATTTTGAATTTGGGGCCAAGGGGGACTCATTCGCCACCCTTGGCGAATGAGTCCCACCTGGAACCCAAAACCAAGTGTCAGGAAAAATATCATATTTAATGTTGTTTGTCAAGATAGGACCCAAAAATACACTTAATATAAGCATATGAGGGTATAAAGAGACAAAATAAAGCATGAGAAGTGTGTAAATAGGGAAAATTTGCCTAGAAAAGCATGAAATCTTGTTACAAGACTTTACAACACTTCAATATAGGACATTTTGATAAATGAAAAAGGTGGTTTTTAGGTGAATTGCATTAAATAGAGTCTAGAAGAATTTAGAAATGTCTTACAACACTTCACACCACTTTCACAAGACATCATTCTTTGAGTTTTAGCACCAATATAAGCATTTTCAAGCCAAGATACATCATAAAATTAAAAAAACATAGCTCCAACACTATGAAACAAGGCCTAAAAGACTATGAAAATGGGAAGGGTCCATTTTTTTTAGTGTACAAGTGTATTTTTGGATATTATCCCAACAAACAACATTAAATGAAACTTAATTCCTAAAACTTGTTTTTAGGTCCTAGGTGGGACCCATTCTCCATGGGTGGTGAATGAGTCCCCCTTGGCCCCAAATTCAAAATATTTTAAATTTCTTTCAGGATTTTATTAAAAATCACTTGATGTCAGCTTGTGATGAGGTATGAACATGAATGTATGACACAAGATTGTATAAATAGGTATATTTCATCTCATTTTACATCTCGTGCAATCTCATTCATTCAAGCAATCTCATACAAGCATTCAAGCATCTTACAACATCTTTTCAAGAAACATTGAAGCACTTTGAAGCATCCATTGGCATTACTTCAGACTTGCATTATTAGGGGTTTGGTGAGTTAATAACACTTGCATGTTATTATTTTATATTTCATTTACATTTCATTATTCTATTAATGGTTTCATTACTTCAAGTGGGGTTGGACCAAGGAAAACCCCTATTTGCTAACCCTCAACCATTTTTCCCTCTTGCATGTCTGTTTGCATACTTAGGTATGCAAATTTATCAAGCATTTATGTGTTGAAAAGTGGAAAGAAAATTCAACTAGGTGTTTCAAGT